>VZTA01009240.1:734283-823781 GCA_013398855.1 Mohoua ochrocephala | reverse complement strand
CCCGAGCGCTGCGGGGGCTGCGGGACGGGGCGGCTGCGGGAGCTCAGCAGGGCCCGCGCTGCGCTCTCCGCGGCGCTCGGTCCTGCAGCGCTCACGGCGAAGGAATTCTCGCCCCCCTGCAGCCGGCCGCAGAACTGGGATGTCCATCAGCGCGGGCTCAAACCTGCTTTTGCGTTTGCCCATTGTTTGAAGGGGCGGGACATTAGTTTTCAAGTTCCTTAATTGTACATTTTGTTCCTGAGATAAAAGCAATAAAGACACAAAAAGAAAACAACTTGGGAGATTTGCTTTGCTTTAAGGTGGTGACTGCATAGCTTTAGCATTTCCTATAGCACCATGAACTGCTGCCTGTGGCTTTGAAAAATAAACTTTTCCCAGTATTTTAGACAAAGCGTTTTTAGTGTCTTTTACAAAGTAAGTATTTACTTAAGCACTAAGAGAAATACTGCAATTTTTTTTTCCATATAAAAGGAAAGGCTTTTTAAAGATGTTATTTTACTTTTGGGCGTTGGATGCCCAACCCATGCACCATGAGGCTGTCTCAAAATGCAGCTGGAGTTCTGACTTGACGCTCATGCCACAGAAAGTTGAGCACACTCCCAAACTTTGTAGGGCCAAGTCATAAGTTAACCAAACGACTTGCAGAAACATCATCCATTAAAGTGCTACAAACATCAGTGAAAGATGGCACGCTCTATTTATTAGCCACATCACTATGGTCCATAGTTCACGATGTTGATTAATTTACTCTTTAGAATTAGATTAGAGCCCAAGTGGCATGACTAAGGTACATCAGGTTCCAGTGAAAGGAAAGTAGGTGAGAAAAAATCCCAGACCAAAATGGGAGTACTTTGCACTCGCTTTGCAAACGTTTCATGAGATATACCTGACAGTATCAGGGCCACGATTTTCTTGCAGTTGTACTATTTATGTGCTACCAGCTGCTTTTGTGCTTCACGCAATCTTTAGAAGTACTTAAATTCTTAAAAAGAGGATTCAACGAACCAAATCGCTCTTCCACCAAGAAACGCCCTACCCAAAGCTACTGTATGTTTTACGTTTGTTCTCCTTTGAAAATAAACAAATTCATATTCCAGGAAATAGCTGAAGCAAATTCCCAAGGCAGCAGTCCGAAATCAGGGGGAAGGGCCAACTCCTCCACCACGGCACGGAGAGTGCGGCACTGCAGGGCAGGGAAAGCCCCCCGGGACCTCTCCAGAGCACACACCGGGACAGCCTCACAGCTCCAGGGACCTCTGCCAGCACCATTCCCGGCTTTCTGACACCTGACCGCTCCCGGAGTGCCCGAACACCCGGCTTCGTCCCTTCCTTTCCCCCGGAGCCCCGGCCGCTGCGCCGAGCTCCGGAGGGGCCCGGCCCCACGGGAGCTCTCCCGTGTTGCAGCGTGGCCTCCTGCCAGAGCCCCTCCGCCGGTGCCTTCCATGAAAACACTACTGCACATTTTTTATTTGTTAATTGCTAGATGTAACTAAGGCTCAGATTATTTTTTTAACTCTATCTACACATGCAGAAGGCGGAATGTGACGTTTTTTATGCCCACATGCTTCATTGCCAGAGTATTCACCAGAGGAGGCAGGAAGGAAAAGGCTGAGATCACAACAGGAAGGAGGGGGAAGATTTCAAGGTGTGGAGATGCACGAAAAGAAACTCAGGGGAGGATGACCTGATAAAGTGTAGGGTAAAATAATCCCTCCCTTTCATCTTTCTCCCCTTGAATAGTTCTGGGGAGGGTGGGCAGGACTGCAGGCTGGGGAGGAGGACAGGCTGCACACAAAGAGTAAAGAAGATCAACCAAGATGAGGCAAGGGAATGAAAGAGGAATGCAGGCATGCAAACAGAGGTGGAGATGGATCCCTAAAATGAGGCAGAAGGACCATGAGAAAGAAAAGCAGTTATTAGGGTAGCGGGAGAAAGATGGGGAACAAATAAAAGGGTGAAAAAAAAATACTAAGTGAAGAAAGTTCCAGCAAAGATGGAGGCACCATTTTTGTATCATCTTACATTGGATGAGAAAATGCCATCACTCCATACAATGAATTTAACAAGGAGGGAGACTATTTAACAAGGAAGGACTTCTGCTAGGGGTTTAAAACAGCTGGATATACATAACTCTTTTGGCACACAGAGACTAATGAGATAGATTGATTCCTTCCTTCCTTCCTTCTTTCCTTCCTTCCTTCCTTCCTTCCTTCCTTCCTTCCTTCCTCCCTTCCTCCCTTCCTCCCTTCCTCCCTTCCTTCCTCTCAATCTCTTTTCTCCTTTTTTCCTTTTATTATTTGTTCCTTCTTTTCCTTCCTTCCCTCCCTCCCTCCACCATCTTCCTTCTATTTCCTTCCAACAGTTATTTAAATCTTCATCTCTACTCTTGATACAAATTAGATGAGCTAGAAATGCCATCTTATTCTACTAGCATTGGTAAAATGCATATATTTTTTGGTAGATATAAATTATTTTTAATGAATGTTTTTGCTTGATTTTATACAAAGCAATAGCAGAATCATGTTGCTGTCCTTTGAAATTCTTCCTTCAGGAGAATTTTTGCATCTCTTCATTAACAAATTGCTCACAAGCAAATCTACCATCAACAGTACTGAAAATGCCAAATCAAATGTTGGTCAAGTCAACATGAAATTATTATCTTAAGTGCAAGTAACTTTGAATTATATTCCTATTTAACCGTGGTGGTTTTGTTTTTAATTTTTAAATAAACATTATAAAATTCATGTCCAAAAGAGCAAGTTAAATACTGTTAAGACTGTTAGGATTCCAGTGTCTTCATGTGTTCCCTTTAAAAAGCTTTAATGAAACAGCAGATGTCTATATATTTATATACACATATTGATATATAGCAAGAGAGATGTATGTGTTAGTGTTTATGTATATATATATATATATGCCTTATATACATAGTACATTCAGTCAGATACACTTATATACCAAGTCCCATCTGTTAGCTAAGGGATCAGAATTTTAAAGCATATTCTTTTTCTACCCTTATAGGTACTGAAAACAGGACCATCTTTAACCCCCATCTTTTGAGAGAAAATTGTTTTAGAAGTCAAGGGCTGAAGAAAAGCAAGTACTTTACTCGTCCTTTCAATAACTGCTACTGGGAGATGTCTAAAAAAAGTACTATTATACTTTCTTGGTAGGAAACCTAAAAAAATCCCTATCATTTAATAAGTTCAAACCATAGCCCTACATTGATTCAAAGGACACAGAAGGACAGTCAGATGTGTGAATCCTTTCTGAGGGCACGGGTATCTGTTACACTGCAAGAACAGGAAGTCTATTCTCTACTTTGTGTTGACTTAACTTTTTAAGAAATGTTTTGACCACTTAAAGACGGGGAAGAAGGAAACTGCAGAACCGCAGCCACTACAGAGACAACTTCCTGTGGGTTTTGTGGTGTGTGTGGCTCTGAAAGGGAACAATTCATACGAGATCTTTCAGAGATAGCAGACAGTTTTGCTGCCCTATGAGGCAGTCTTGGAATGCTTAGCTATAAATAGGCCAATATATTATCAATTATATAATGTAGTTTAGTTGATATTGTACATGCTGTATTTGTAATTGCCACATGATTTCAGCATTTCAGGAACAAAGAAAAAAGGGGAAGAGAAAATAAGAGTTCACCATATAAACCACAAGAGAAGAAAGTATCTGTTTCTACCTCAAGAAGTAAAAAATTGGTTTCCAGAAAGCTGTGGGAAAACCATGTCCTTAAAATTACACAGAACTTGTGTCTTGATGAATCAAGTCCCTAGGGAAAAAATTAATGTAGTAATGATGCCTAGTAATGATCCTTATCTTCCTCTCACTTCCACACAGCTAAAGCTTGCTTCCTATACCTACGGACTCTTTAAAGGGCTGTATATCACTGCAGTGCCTCTTCTGAAAACACTGCAGATAATTGCTCAATATACAGGGGATAGAGTCTTCCAGTAATTCACTGCCTCTTACATACTGGAACTGTTAGAAAAAGACAAAATCCCAAAATCTGTACTTCACCTCTAAGTAAGAGGTTAAAGCACATACCTCAAGTACACACCAGAGGCTGGAAATGCTCAAAATGGGAATAAACCAAACATCTTCATACAGTCAGCCTGTCTTAACTCCTGCTGTTTAGACTCATTGTTATTTCTTGTTTAACACCTTAAAAATAGTACTAGGTTTAACACAGTGCAAGGGCATTTTTTCTGTTCAGCCTGAATATCACTTCAACTTTCAAGCAAGTGGGAAATGTACAAATAGAATTAAAAGTAGGTTGCAGTGGCAACGCCACATTATTTTCAGCCTTAAAATACTTAAAGAATGTACCACTGTAGAGCTGAAATCTAGTCTCTTTGGTTATTATTTTGGGACATCCTTAAAAAAGAAACTCGTCTCCTTGGTTTAGACCAGGTCTTGGAGGATCTTTGTCATCTGTATAATTGTGTAGTGACAAAATCTGAGACTACTGTTGAAGAAAATGTTATCTGTGAGTTTTAGTTGGGCTTCATGGCAGCAGAGCTAATTTATTACAGAAATTCATTACAGAAATGTTATGTAACTATTCTACTTCCCATTTCAGTCGTTTTATGAACGGGACTGTAAACTTCAATGCACTGCAGCTGATCAAGGCTGATTTTACAAAACCCTTCACTGCTAAGTAGCCACTGGATGTCAAAATGTCAAATATTCAGAACTGTTCTACTTTCTCCAGGTTTATTTGGTAGAGAGGAGACTGTTAAAATAGCCAAAGACAGCTATGAAACTTCAGCAGGGGCAAATTCAGTGCTGATGTGATTCCAGTCCCAGGAAGTCACGCTGCAGACAGCACCACACACGCTCCACTGATCTAGAATTCTTATTTTTCATATTTAGCTTTTAGAGAGCATGACTGGCAGTTCACCCTAAAACGTGCTTGCCCAGACAACAAGCAACATGCACCAAAGATTAACCGCACAGGCAACTTTAGAAAGTAAAAGTGAAGACTGAATGCACACAGGCTTCGTTACTTACAAACACTGAGCGATTTGTAAAGGCAGTCCAGGACCAGCTTTACAAAATTAACTCATTTATTACCTTCTGGCAAACAACTCTGTATCCAAACCCAGAAATTTTCCAGGAACCCTCGCACAAGATACAAAGTGACAAAACTGTTCCCTGAAACCCAAACAGAAATCACCACTATAAGGAGGAGGGAAGATGGGAGAACAGGAGGTTGCAGAGGTGTGGTTTTCTAAGCCAGATAGATTTGAAAGGTGAGATCACGTCTACAGTTTCTTGAGCACAAATATCAGACTTGAAATGAGTATACAGGAAATTATCATGACTCATTTTTGTTAGTGAGAAGGGTATGCATACAGAAAATGAAAATATGCACTGAAAATTGTTACATTCGACACAAAAATATATACTGAAAATTGTTACACTGCTACAAACGTTTATAGATAATGATGCAAAAGTGTGAGCTCATCTGCTTCTCAATTCTTCATACCAAAAAGACTTTATTGCATAATTGCAAAAAACGTAGAAACTTAGATTACTGAACTTTATAACCTATAATCTATTTTTATTGCCACTTGGCTTTCGTCTTTTAGAAGCTCAAATTTATTTTTATCTTCTACTCTTTCTTATTACAACTGGTACGAGACTCCATCTACTCTTTTAAAATTCACATGCACAAATCCATCAAGTCAAGGAACTAACAATGTGCTTGAAAGTAGGAACACCAGATTACACCCAGTTAATTCCAGTGTAATCTTTACCTTAGTTGGTAGCTCTGTCCTAGTAGCACCTGCTTTACAAGAGCAACTTCAGTGAGGTTTAGAGGAGGTAAGTGAGGTAAGTTCCTGATGGTCACGCCCATAGGGTTATGAACCCTTTCCATCTTGGTTTTTGCTTTTGCTTTTGTTTCTTCCTCCAAATATTAAAAACGGTTTTAAAAACAAAAGCACTTTAAAAAGATCGCTGTTTGTGTCACTGGAAGAAACTCAGGTTACCTCGTTTGTACCCCCTGCAGGCTTCTTAACTATATATTATTGGATGATTATATTACACAGTGGTGTCACCACTGGTCTGAGATGGTTTCGTTGGGGCTCTCTTTCAAAATCATTACCATTCCAAAATATATTAAGCCTGAGACATGAGTGCATAAAACATTATTTTGTTATAAAACACTACAGCAGAACATAGTTTTATGAGTTCGAACTCTGCATTTCAATAATCCAGACTACACCCTCAAGAGATTTTATTTAAGATACATTCATTCAACACCACATACTTTCCATCTTAAAAGTGCTTTTCAGTTACTTTTAGTCTGTAGCAACTAAGTAGACATCTGGTTATCTGTGATATTATATATCCTATTTTAGCTGTGTCTGCATTAATAGCAAAATTTAGCTCCCAGAGACAACATATTTTGCAGCATGCCCTATTTGATCCGTAACTGTTACAGTTTGGTTAATATTAATATTGTTAATTATATAAATAAATGTCGCTACAACTTTTTAAAGTAAGTTAAAAAGTGTTCAGTGTATGTAACAGTTTCAACATGGCAATATACATGAGAGGCTACTAGAACAGAAAGTGCTTAGTGTGGAAGGATATTGCATTATTTCCTGACCTGTTGTTGTCAGGAAAGAAAAGCACGTCACGGGCTGGCTTTTAGGCTTTGGTGTGTCACAGCACATGAAATCAGTGGGCAGCATAAACTAACATGATGAAAGCCCTGCATTCTTCTCACATTATTTGACCACTCGTTTCTGCTCTTGCACCGTGTCACCCCCTCCATAGCTGCATCTTGCTAACTCTGTATGGGGATAACTGAAGTGACACTGGTTTAAAAATTATCCCTGGAGCACAGAGGCAGGAATAAGTAGCCAAAGACGGGGACTTCTTAAGCTGATTTTACTGGCAAAGGTAACATGGCTATGGATCTACACTTGCACAGCATTTACCTATGCTTCAAGCATGGAGATCACCTCAGCTGCAGATTTCTGAACCCGTGGGCAAAAGGCATCCTCTGCCTTACAGAGGTAGAGCACCTGTACCTCATCTGAGACAGGATGGCTTGCTTCACTCCTTGGATAATTGCATGACATTTTTCCAGTAGCCCTGTGTGATACGTCATCATGCACGTGCAAGAAATTCTTAGATGCTCATTTCTTTAGTTTGGAGATTATATTATATAGTATTGGCTGTATAAAGGCACGGTGAAACCAGCTGTCACCGAATCACTCAAAACTTTCAAAAAGCACGCAGGCATTTAACACTCGGCCCCATTAACTGCAACCTGTAAAGCATTTTCAGTAACACATTTTTAGACAAAAATAGATATGATTTTAGTTCAAGATCTACAAAATCAAGTTTTGACCACAGAGTAATACTGACTATACTTAACGCAGTAAACAAGAGGTTCAAAAAAACGTGAAGTACTAAAGGAGAATTTTTTTATGAGTCATCACGCTGCCTATACTGATACAGAGTCCAAACTTCACTTATTTCTCTCAGTTGATTAGATTCAGTCCAGCTCTCTAGGCACTTACACTGCAAACAGATCTGTAAACTGATTTACATTTGCCAAACCAGAAGTTCTTCAGAGAAACTCACAGTTGGCATCTATCTCCAGGACTGTCAGGGCTCAGCTCTGTTCTGCTAAAACTGGTAGTGCATTACCCAGGAAGCATTAGTATTTGGTAAAATAAAAACATATTACTGCAGGTGTATCTTTAAGTAAACTCCAACTTTAAGAAATACACACTCAGAAATTTTCCTGACTGCCTCAGTACCACAGAAACCATCCTGTTAGTACAGGACCACATGTTCCACAACCTATATTACAGTGAAGCCCAGAAGCTCTAAGCAGAACAATGCTTTAATCTAGCCAAACCCATACAGTTAGTACAGAAGGATTCAAAGCAAAAACATTTACAGTGCAAAGCTCGAAGCTAACAGGGCAAAGGCTGTATTTACCGCATGGCTGTTTCTCAGCCAAGTGTTTGGGCCTCACAGAATCCACATTATATCAATTTCATTAGCTAAATCTTTTCTTTACACATCTGTCAGTTCAATGTTATGTGCCAGCTGAAAAACTGTAACTGTCACATCCTTTTTTAAATGTGTGAGATTATAATACTTGCGAAAAGTGCTAAAGCAAGAGCCTAGGGACTGAAATTCTTCTTGTTCTCCAAGCAGGTAAAGCAAGGGCAAGCCTTAAAGCAAGTTTCCCAGGGAAGGCCAGTCAGTGCGTCTGTTTTCAGTCCCTCGATCCCTTTGCCTGAAAGCTTGTTGAGCATTTCCAATGTTATGCTTTAGTCTAATAAAAGATACAGCTTCTCACCATAAAACTTGCTCCCTAGCTACCAAGTATTTCTGAAAGCCTTTTCAAAGCTGGAGAAACCGATTTTTGCCAAGTGTGCAAACTTTCATGAGTCACATAATATTCTGACTTCTGTTTTAAGATGAGTAAATATGATAATTGACAACAAGATGCTGAAGTTTCTTATATACAGTTCCTTATGATTAATGTAACAAGTGTTTTAAAGAAGGTCTTCCACAGAAACTTTATTTATTTTCCCGTATTTTTCAAAAGCTTTTCACTAGAAGTGGCAGCCTTCAAAACAGACTTTTTTTTTTTCCTCCCTAAGACCCAGTTATAAATACAGAGCTTGAAATCAACCCTATGACTCTCTCCTGGCTGTGTGTCATACTGACATTTAACATCAAATACATGCACTGCTGCTTTTTAGACATGCACTGCTGGACAAATAGATTGCATACTACTTCTAAATATTTCTCTCAGGGTACCCATATGCTATTTCCACAAATGGGCATCTCTTTGGTTTCTAAATAATATATGTCAAGACCAGGGAAAAAAAACAAAAGAAAGAGCAAGCCTAGCCCCCAGGTCACTGCAGAAAGCATCCAACACTACTTTACTAGAAGAAACACTTTCTTTGTACACTTGTCTTACAGTATGGGCTAATTTTTTTTCCAGCCTACTCCTTTTCATTTCTCTAACTGCATCACTGCCCTGGCCACACTAATAGGCTTTAATAGCCCTGACAAATTGATTATGAAGATAATTAATTGTTTCTCTTTAAAAGCCCTGTAATCTGGAAGCAGTAGCAGGGGTTGACAGAGATTTACATGGAAGAGGAAAGAAGGCGGAGACATTCTTCCCCCATGAACACCATAGCATTGCCATAACTCACATGAAACCTCGTCTCTCTGTTCCCCAGCCAGAGCTGCATCATGAGCAGTTAACCCACTCGTTATTCTTGGCACAGAAATAAATTAGAGAGGTAATCACTGAACGCTTAGATCATTTGGGAAAATCAGTGAAACAATCTCTACCTACATAAGCATATTCGAGAAGGATGACAAATCATGTACAATGTTTATTATATCTGCAAATGCACAAGATAATACAGTAGCTGTTGCCCTCATTATATTAAAACCAACAAATAAAATGGGAGCTTTGCAAAATCTTTGCTCATATATATGCAGGGTCAGCTTTACCCATGCATGGTCACGAAAGGCCCAGAGACAAGGGTGTGAACAGTGATGCTTCCCTGCAGCAGCACAAGCCCCATCTTGTACAACCTGTACAACCTGAGAGTCAGGAGAGCAATAAGGTGAATGAGCCTTCAGAACATGTCAATGTCTTGGTACTTCATAATGCTACAACACAAGTAATGAGATCTTATCAAAACGTGATTTAATGTCATGACTCGAGCTGGATGGTGAGCACAGAAACACTGCTATTTGAATTTCAATTAAAATTTCATTAGGTATCATATTACATTTTAAAATTAGTATTTTGTTCCTAAGCGAACAGAGTTGATTGTGCAACTGAAGGCTATCTGCATCACAGCCTTTTCCATGCCACTGCAAAAATAATTCCACTGGTCTCAAGGATAAGTTGACTGAGGTCTCTCAACTGTATGTTACATGTACAGCCAAACTTAGTCTTCTTTTTAATTAAAATTATTATTTTCCATCTTCCTGCCCGCACTGAAAAGGCAAATACAGTCCTTACATGACCCTCCTCCAACTCTCCTTCCAAAAACTGTGTCATGTGTCACCAGCGAGGAGGGCCAGTGCCCCAGCAATACACTATTGTGTGGCAGTCAGGGACAGAGAAAGGAACAGTCTCAGTGAGAAGTACACCTGGGGACAATCTGCTCTACCAGGATTCTATTATTCTCTAGACAGAATGAAAAATAGCACTCTAAAGCACCAGCATGTTCCCTGTTTTTAAAAAGATGGTTGCTTGTATTTGAAACCGAAATCAATTCAGCCAACGTACGCAGCCCTTTATTAAAAGGCTCTTTGAACGTAAGGAAACAGAGACACTTGAAGAAGTCATGCACCTGAAGTTGTTTGGGAGTGATTTCTGGTTCATTCAGAGTGTGCGCTCAGCTGTGGGCTGCACCCCCTTGAACAAACAGTCCCTCTCACTGTCCGGGGAGGCACCTGGAACACAGTTCTGGTGTTCCCCACAGCCTGCACGGACTGAGGAAAAGCAGCTTCCATCCTCTGCCGAAGGACTCCACCAAAAGCCTCCCAGAGGAGCTGTCAGAGGACGCAGTGAGTCAGGGCAGAGCCTCTGGAGGCACCTTGGCAGCGCACCCGCTCTGACCTGCTCTGCTCACTTAGCCATGCTCCATCTGCACGCCACAGCCCCGCTCCCCCCGGCAGCGCTCCTGCCATGGAAACCTTCTCCAGACTCCAGAGGAGCCTCACTCCCTGCATTGCTAATATATTTAGAAACGACCCTGTTGCTGCAGTGAATTACAAAAGAAACAAATGCACCCTTATATAACATTATTACAATTACATTGCAGTGTTTGCCTCAGAGAGACAGCAGCACCTCAGCTACCAAGGTTCCACCACATTAAGGGGCAGAAGACACCACACAGCTGGACACCGAGTGCATTGTATCTTGCATAAAAACAGAGGTATAAACGGGATACTTGGATTGAGGATATCCCCTTACTCCATCAAAAAGTTATGCTTATATAAATCTTAAATGACTTGCAGCATGAAAACAAATTGCTAGGCCGCCAGCTGAGATTTCAACTCAATTTGAGTCTCTAATTATGCTTGAACAGCTCTTGAAAACACTGAAATCTGTTTTTGACTGCACAGCAAAGCATGGAATGGGCAAGACAAATATTGTAGTAACCTTCATAAGCAATCCGATAGTTATTGTGGAATCTGTCCTCTCCCCTTTATCTTCTCAGGGGAAGTCGGTGCTGATTATGAAAACACCTTTAATAATAAGATGTTCCAGAAATTGATCATTTTGTTTATCTATTTTTAAAATTTATTTCAATATTTTAAGCCAACGCTTAATTTCTGATGTTATCTTCCCATTTCCATTCTCTGCTATATGGAAGAAGTACTTAATAGACAAACTTTGATGTCAGTACAGATTCACAGACAGATAATTTTCTTCTGTACAAACTCGTTTCTGAAAATATAAATGCAATGCAAACATAACTGGCACAGTCCTGTCTGTGGTAACAGCTGTTATTAAATCATACCTGTTCCTATTGTCAGGGATGTTTAATAACCTGCACTTTGTAACGAAAGGGCAAACAACTGTGACTACACCCAGATTTTAGCAGCAGCAGGACACAGATGTTACATTCTGGACTGTACTAGCCTCACATTCCTCCAGCTTTGTAAATGGCCTCAAAGCCAGTGTTTTTCATTTCTCTTTTTTAGCTTTTTTGTGTTTCTTTATATGGAGATAATTTTCTGGGCTCTTTGCTACGTCACATATCTGAGGAAAAAAAACCAGCGCGAAATACAAAGCACGAAGCACTCTGTTTTTCAGCGTTCCTTCTTCAAGCATTTTATGGACCTTTTCAGGAGAAAATATTCAATGTTCACAGAGAATTCTCTTGTATGACCTTATTACTGTCACCTGTCCCTTGCAGAGGAGGATCACTGAGGTACAAACAGCACCAGCACCTGGGTTTTTCCACCCAGCTGCCACTGCATGCTCAGGGACCTCGGGTTAATCACTTCTCTGTACATCAGTAAAACATCAATGGGGGCTATATGGCCAAATAAATACAACGAAGAAACTTTTTATGCGCTTTAAAAATTGACTGGTGGTACATAAAGGCACAGTCTAGCTGTAAACTTGCAATTGAAAAGGACAAAATTAGGAAAATATTGGTAGCTATTCTTAAGAACTTACGCAACTTGCACATTCAGTCATTAATATTTTTATTGCAGTTTGTCTTTCCTGACGGAGTGCCTTAAAGGGCTTGTTACTTCAGCAAGGTACCTTACTGCAGCTTATTAAGTACTGGCAAAATACAGGAATTTGTTGAAACCGACATTACACTGCAGAAGACAAACTGATTTTTAATTTCTTCATTATTACCACTTCAATTCCTCCTTCAGCATTACAGTTGTGTAATCTCTACCCTTGGAGGTTTTCAGGATCTGACTGGTTACAGCCCTGAGCAACCTGGTCTGGCCTCAGAGCTGCCCCTGCTTTGAGAAGAGACTGGAGCCCTTGTTAGGTCCCTTCCATATCATTCCATCATCCTTTCTGGCAGTTTCTTTCTGTCTTCTTTCTGATGTTTTTCAGGATTTCCCTCATAAACTTGGGACTCTTATAAAAGAGATTGTTGTCTTGGTAGAAAATTCAAGTGTCCAGTCTTTCTTAAGCTTGCTTTTATGAAAGATTCAGTACATTGCAGGGAAATCAGGACTTCTGGCAGATTTGCATATTATTCAGTTTTGATTAAAATGTTGGTTTTGCCAAATCTGGAACTTTCACAAAATTGAAGGGAAAAAAACCCCCAAGTTATTTATACTTTTCTGCTCTTCTACGTAATCTCTGCTACTTTTTAATTGCTGTCATTGTTTGTATGTTTCAAATTTTAGGTACTGCCCTGTTGTGCCTGATCCATTGCCTTCCTGCCTTTCCAGAAACTGATTTGTAGGAACTTGCAGTAAACATTTAAAGTGATTAAAGCCCTGCAAAGGATGGTGAGTTACATGTGAAAATCTCTCTTCTGAATTATCTTTTTCCTAGTGAAAATTAGAATTTGTCGAGGCTTACACCTCAGTATTAGCTCGTGTTTACAACAGAATATTAATTTTGTGTTCTGCACATTCTCAATGTCCCTAACTAGCTTCCTAAAGTATTTTCCAACTTCAGTAGAGATCAGTTTTTCAAGCTTCTTAAGTAATAGCAGTGAGTTTTATTGTACCTTTTTCCCCTCTCTCTACTGACAGGAGGCATTACTGCCATTTGGCAAACACTGTGCTTTTACTTTTTTTTTCCTATTCCTTTCTCGAAGGGATTTTGTAAGAGTTACAAAAAGCAGGTCAGCTCTGCAAGCACCTACACACAAATTTCTGCTGTTTTTAAAAGGTAATGTGAAAAGAAAATAATTTACATTCAAAACTAATTTAAAAGATTGCTGAAGCCAGGAACCAGAAGAAAGAAGCTAGAAAATGATCAACTAAGATCCAGTTGTTTTTACTTCCATCTTATCTATACTTAGTTTTTTCAGCAAATTTCAGCAGATTTTTCAGTTGTTGCTATTTTATCTCCTTTAAGCACCATTCAGTATGCAAACATAATCACTTTCAGTATTTTTCTTTTATGGATTAAAGAACTGTAATGCTAGACCAAAATATCTTTTTTTTTCTCTCCCCCTGCCCTGCAAATATAAGCTGGTATAAATGGCTCCAGTGAGTAATTTTCCTTAAGGGCCACTACGTAAGTCTGGCATATTCTCTGACTATCCACATTACTGAAGGTTGCTTACAGCTCTGAGCAAAACAGTGAGCGTACTGCCATCCTCATGATCAGGCATCCAAGGAGACAACTCTTTTGATAAGTTACAGAAAAAAGGACTCTCTGTTTGCTCAAACACTTGCACACTTCAGCTCCCTGCCAAAGCCTGCTCACACTTCAGGCTCCTGGTGGATCCTGGACATGCAAGCCCAGCAATCTACCCATGATCAGTGAGTCACCATGGCACGATTAGCCTATGATTAAACCACTTTTGCTTCCTTTTGCCGTGGCCATTCCGCACTGGAGCCTTTCCAAGTAAGTCCACATCCTCCTGCTCAGAGATCTGTTGATCTCTTCAGTACCCCACGTTCGAGATCGTAGCACCAAGGATTGCTGGACCGAGCACCACTGACAGGTAAAAAATTACAACGCCAAACTTAATAATTTCTATGATTCTCTATTCATCCTCTTAGCCAGTTCGTCTAGGACAATCAGCACCATTTTCCAGTTGTGGTAAGCCATGTTGAGGAAGCACTGTTAAGACTTTCTGGTGCCATGATAACGACTACAAAGGAGCCACCGCACAAATGAGTAGGGAATACAGGAGAGAATGAGCGGAAAAGGTGATGCTAAAACGAGGAGCTGGAAGGCGGGTAACAGTTGTTTGGGGGGACTGGAATGTACTCAGGTCTACTTTCATCGATGTAAGCTTAATCCACAAATCAAACAGAATCCAGTGCAGTAATAAAAGTGACAGATAACTCACAACAAAATACGGGCATGAGATGGGTTTTCTGGAAAAAGCCTCAACCAACCACAATAATCACATAAGCGGTCTCTAAAACTCAGCCCAACTCAGCCTCCTGTAGCACTACGAAACAGTGGGCAGCAGAGGATGGACATGCACAGCAGCATTCCAGCCCTGCCTTGGAACCCCAGCAACGCAAATGGCCACAACTCTCTTTGCTTCCTTGTTTGAGATCTGTGGCTCTTTGTTACATCCCTCAAGGTTTTTGTGCCTTAAAGATAAATCTTGTCAGCCAGAGACAGTGTCCCTCTGGTATTTTACGGAATGTTTCTGCTCTCTTTTGTGATGTACTGACAGGTATTTTCTCTGTGTATTGTGAACTGGTAGCTGCTATAACCTAGGCAGTACAACAAGATGCCTGTTTTCGAAGACTGTTATTTCAATGTTTTAGATGTTTGCAAAACGGTGGTGTCCTTAAAAGAACAACCCCATCATGCAGAGGACTGAAGGAAAACTCTAATTTAACTAAAGAGCCCTAAAGCTGCCTCAGTTCAGACTTGTTCCCAAGAGAACATTGCTGGGAGCCAACTACCGCCGCTTCCTTCTTTACTTTCTGTTGCTGGCAAGACTGAATCTATTTTTTACTGACATGCCACTTATAATATGCTGTGAAATGCAGACAAAATGCAAAGAGAAATTGCAAGCTGTCTTGATAAACATTTGACATCAGTTTCCAAAGCCTGGAAACAGTTTTGTGCTGCTCTGAACTCAGGTAAGGCAGCAATGGTATTACAGCAGTACAGCATTTTTGGGGTGTAATTGCACAGAAGAAATGTCAGCTGTGAGATGAACAGCTCCCTTCTGTGAAAGAGCATATTCTAGCATCTTTATACTCAGACTACTGTGCAGAGTGGCTCTTGATCAGTAACATGCCTGTGCCTCTGACTTTCTCAGTAACTGCCCACGTCACTTAATTTGTTGTTTGATCGGCTACGAAGTAAAAATAAAATATGTAAGTACCTTTGTAAACCAGTTCAACATATTGTGAGGGATATGTTATATAAATGCTATTTATTATGGTAATAATTTCTTTGCTACATTCACAATTTTCTTATCCAGGTCCAAACAGAATTGAAAACATC
The DNA here is from genome assembly GCA_013398855.1 of Mohoua ochrocephala. NCBI lineage: Eukaryota > Metazoa > Chordata > Aves > Passeriformes > Acanthizidae > Mohoua > Mohoua ochrocephala. The sequence goes on along the minus strand of VZTA01009240.1, from coordinate 808,108 downwards.
TTGATAATACTTCACTGACGCCCTTTTCTTTGTAACTTGGATTTTAAACATGGGTGTCCTCCCCTGCTCAATCGACTTTCAGCCTTGTTCTCTCCAACCTTTTTCCTGATCCCCTGACAGGAGTTGCTCTGTCATTTGTGCTGCTTCAGCAGTCTCAAACTCCTGACTGCCTTTAACCTACTGAATCATTTCCTGACTGTATGTGATACCTGTAAACTTCCCTCCACCTGAATCTAAAGACAAGCATTTCAATCAATTTCTCCACTCTAGCAAACTCACATGCTGGAATGAATTTTGCAAGATAGTAATTTTTGCTGCCTTTTAAATCCAGCTTTTCTTTTGCCATCTCTGTCATTTTCCTTTTGCCTTGCTAGGTAAACTGCCTGCAATTACTTTGATAGAGTTTATACTTCTTTCCTTCTGTTTCTTTTCGTAAATAGTTTTGAACAACAACAAAAATAATGTTATCTAAGGATGCAGGTACATTTACGAAATGTCACAAAAACATATTTTTGGCAATAATCCCAGAGCAAAACAAAGATATTCTGGGAAGGCCTCCATTTAAAAATAAATTCTATTCTAAACCAGGGATCCCTGTGCTTTTTCAGAGGAATGAGTCCTGCCATTCCTTACCCACAGCTACAAGAACCTTACACACAGTAAGGTCCTCGCTGTGATGAGTTAAGAGTCACGGAGTTACAACACTGCCCCATATCTACATATCTTTCCTCACATTGCCCTGACTGAAGCCTCCCATCTGCTGCCAGCATCCCTCTTCCCAGCTCGCAGCAGCACAGTAACCACAGGAATTATCTGCAAGGGGAAAATTATATCTACCTCATTTTCAGTTGTCTTTTAAAGGAGTTAACAGCTGGAAATAAAGGGAAGAAGCAGCAGCTGGTTATTTCTGCAATGCAATAAAGAGGAGAGCATTACAGTGGAAGTTCTTCCACTTCTTCCAGCTCTGTGGGAGAACTTGTGGAGTTTGTTCACTGAGTGCAGGAGTAGAATCAAAGAATTTTAAACATGTCCCTCTGTTCCAGCCCCCTGCTCACCAAGTGACCCTGCAAAATTAAAATTAAGTTTCTACCTGTCCGTATTTCTTTGGGCAGATACAGCATTTAATTCCTTCTGGAAGGTGCAGCCCAGGAGAAGGCAAGTCCTGTCTGTATTGCCTGGACACTGTCCATGCCTGTGTAAACACTACAAGCACACTTCCCCATCCTCAGAGGATGTCTCATGATGGGAGCTGGAGTGGGGAAAAAGCAGGCCTCCTAGCACCAAGCATATGATGGGAATTCTCCCCTGGACTCTCACAAGTTCTCTGAATTTCTCCATGTCACTGCAGCACAGGGGAGGAAACCAGATTCCCCGTTGAGCTAAGGGGAAAATAGAACCCTTACTCAGCAAGACAGTTTATTTCTTTGACTGACTGACTGACTGACTGACTGAAGTAAAAAGAGTTGTAAAAATTACACTCTTAGCCTGAAAAATAAAACTTTCTGTAAGCTAAACCTGAACAGAGTCTAAAGCTCTAGAAAAGTGCTGGAGGACCAGGCTGGCAATGGGACACTTATTGTGAATGCCAGGCTTCCACATCCTTCTGCATGTCTTCTGCTTGTGACATTGCTGGGGCCTTAGGAAAAAATACAGCTGCAGCCCAGCCCATTGTAAATGCTGCTTTATTTCTGACGCCTTGTTATTTTCCTTAGAAAAAATACTAATATTTTGCATGTTTCTATATCTGAAACAGATCATATAAAATAATGATCTGGTACATTACAGTTACCTTGACACATGCACAGGAGACACTCCTAGAATCTATTTGCAACACCAGCCTCAATCATCTTATAGCCAAAATTGCAGTTCTTCAGAGGGACTGCAGCGCCATGTGGGACGAAAAGATGCTTTATATGGTATTACAGTGTTTCCAGATTTCCACTCTGCAGATGGTCATGGCATTTTCCACATGACTCCTACTGTAATACCAGAACCCCATAAGTCATTTATAAGTAACTGATATGCCCCAGCACTTCAGAGTGCACTGTGCAGTATTCACAGCTGAACGGACAATGCAAAAGGAACATTAGCACGCCTCCTTGTCTTAATTTTATAGAGAGCATATATGCATCCAGGAAAAGGAGAAAAGCAGAACAGATACTGATAAATGTCAGCTAGCACGTGAAAACATCAAAACTTCCACTAAATACGAGAATCTAACATGTAACAGAACATGCCCAGAGAAAATAAAATATTATTTTGTGTTGTGGTCAAAGCTTCTGAAAATACTGTTATCATTGATCTGAATTCACTCGTATAATTGCCAATTACTTTGTTACTGGAGAAAGAGGTGTCTAATTCCTGAGAATGACCCTTCTGTCTTTGTTTTCCATTCTCTTTCTTCTTTCATTGGAGTAAATAGATATACACTTTATTTTTGTCTTTTCTTAGGATAAGATGTAATATAACAGCTTCTAAAAAAGTTAGTAACGGGAGACCTGAGTTGAAAAATACCAAGGAATACAAAATAAATTGTATGGCTTTTGTTGCTAAGAAAATATGGGGTGAAGAACAAGATCCCACCACGTTTTAACCTTCAAGTATTCAATGTGTTATGCAGAATTTTCACCAAAAAACCCCAACCAAACAAAAAACCCCAACCAAACAAAAAACCCCAACCAAATAACCACACCCCAAAAACCCAACATCCACCAACCAAACATTCAGGACACATGAATACCTATCTTCCTTAAACATTTTCTGTTTGCTTCTAAACATATTTCATTTCAATGCAAAGCTTCCTAATGAATCTTTTTCTTTAGACTCCTAACAAGGCAATTCAGGTGCTAATATTTCAGGTGTTTGGATCCTAGGCATACAAAGAAACAACTGCAGTACCCCCCACTCCCTCCAGCTACAGCTGAGCGTGGGCCCAGGTCAATCTCAGAAGCAGCAATTTTGTACTTCCATCTCAGAAGAAAATTACTAAAACACTTTTCTGAGCCACCATAAGAAACGTGCTGCAGGTGCAGGGTGGAAAGACAGAAGTATTACAACACAGGAACTGGCTGTGAGTGTCTGACACCACTAAGACAGCAAATGATAATCAAATTGTAATTCAAATCCACTGGCAATATGTTCCCTTTAAGGAGTCTGATAAATCTCCACTGGAGCCACGGTGCAAGAGCAACAGTCAGAAATCAGAATATTTGATCTTGTTCTGGAAATGTGATTGCTTGTGAGTGCCAAACAACTCCAGTTTGGCCAGAATCTGGGCTCTGTGAATGGTGAGCAGTTTCAGAGTGGAACACAACCCCTGATGAGGCTGCAGTACTACAAGGGATTCACTTAATAGTTGGAATGCCTTTGCTTCAACACAGATCCTCTTTTGTAAAGCTAATATCAAATTACCAACAATTTTTTTACAAATATAAAAGAAGGGCTCATTAAACAAATACGGATCACTGAAAAAGGATGGATTTCTTGTCCAGTACATGAGCAATAAGTTAAAAAGGGTTGCTCTTACATTAGTCTAGTGATGAAGAGTTTGCTTACAGAGCCCTGGGCATATAAAAATAAATCCATAGCTGCAGTGTAGGTTTAGTGCCAACACATCAGTGATCGTGAAGAAAGTGGATTTAAATTACCCATTTTTCCCCTGGAGTTAGTCTCCAGCATAATCTGGAAACAGATCAGCACAACTTCAATTAACTGTATCAGTAAGGACCTTAATGGAATTTCACAGGATCCACCAGAGTACAGACTCAAGAGAGCAGATCTGAGCTGAAGTCTTGCTCTCTCCTTCCCACCTCTGCGATGTGAAGTCCAGCAGAGGCTGATGATGATGGCAGCAGCTGGGCTGCTTTTGTGTCAACATGCCAGTTGGGGAATCCCTATGGAACTGGTCAGGCCAGTTCTGAGGCTGCACTGTCACCAAAGCACCCTGAACTAGCCAGTCCAGTCGACTACAGCCACTGGATTACGCTGTGGAATGTTTTCTTTTTTTTTTTTTTTGAATCTGCTTATCAATGAGGTCAGCTAAGAATACAGCACTTCTGAACATTAATGATCATAGCTCAGTTAGGTAGACACCATGTCTTTAAAGAAAAGTTGACATTCCTTTAAACGATGGAGACAGGTTTGTAAAGAAACATGAAGAAGAAGGGAACATTCCTTTTTTATTATGTGAACTCCCACATGCGATGTCAAGAGGAATTTGAGTGGGAATTTATTTACAAAACTGGGACTTACTGTCATTACACTGAGCTGAAGCAGGGGAAAAATTACCATGCTATAAGTCAAATGTCACAGTAGAATTTAATATGCTGGAATTCTTGGAAAGTGTTCTAATGCTTTCAGCTCAAAAGCAGTGTACACTGCTTTTTATAGCAAGGAATTTTAATTATTATTAGTTTTTGGCAATCCCCATAGTCTGCTGGCATTTTCCAAGCCGCAGAGATTAAAACCTGAAGAGAAACAGAAGGTGGTAGGAAAGGGAAGAATGCCTAATTGAAGTACTCGACATCTACTTATCCATGACATACTAATACAGATATGTGAGCAGGAGTGCAAGATCAAGACATTATTCCTACCTTTCCCCCAAATGTGCCATTACTAACCGACTGAATTCTCCTAACTGCCAAAATAGGTCAGAGAGAAGTGGGCGAGTGACTGTATCACGTAGGGATGGCAGTACAGTAGCTGGACTGAGGAAAGAGTAGCAAAACAGTTTGCCTGGAGAACAGAAAGGAATTCTGGAAAGGTTGTGCCTTCAACCAAATCACAGTGCCAGGATCCATGGCACTTACATGCTATTCTTAGTGGATTTATGGGTAAACAAGTTCCTGCCCTGCAGTGCTTTCAGTACGAAGACATGCTGACACGGCCAGGTTCCCACAGACTCCACCTCACTTCCTCCCCTTTTAACATCTCTGTCCCTACGTTATCTTACATGGCAAATACAGCCTCTGTCCACCAGGTCCATCTGTGTCCACTGCATCTTCCCTGGACACGTCACCGTGGCTGCCACATAGCCGTGAGTGAAGGACACGAGGCTCAGACAAACCAGGGCAATCTCACAGCCTCCCATTCCTTTGCTCTATCAGCCACATCCTGCACCCCTCCACTGAGATGCTGAATGCACTTCAGAGCCTCCTGCCTTCTCATGAACCCTTTTCCCACGCTGCTCCAGACTCCAGGGTGCACCTCCTGGCTTCAGACTGTTGACTAACTTTTTCTCAGCCACACTGAAGCCGTGACTCAGGTTTGCTGCTAGTGGCAAGAACACACTCACATTGTGGTGAACGTCTGGAAGGAATACTTTGGACACTGTAATTTTGACCGTGGCAGCAAGGGAATGATCACAGTACCAGCTCAGGGCAGCTTGCTCACTGTGTCTACCCAGCACTGGGTTGTAGCAGAGCTGTGTATGGAGAGGTGAAGCAACACTACCACAAGGCTCCATGTCTGTGTCTGATGATTTGTGCAATCTGAGCACGAGCACCAGTTGCCACAGTGATGCCATTGACCAGAAGCCTTTTTTATAGGGGGAACAGGAAAAAGAATTTTGGGAAAGTTCCTGGGATGCAACAGGGGTGCTTCCATCCTAAGCAAACCCCGAGCAACAAATTGTCCCTCTGAACACTCAGGGAAAATATTCTGAAGACCTGTTCAGCACCAGACTGATGGGATGCCCTATGCTCCCTCTCCTCACTCCAAAATGTACTTCAAAAATGAAAGGACACAACACTAGAAGCTAATTAGCACTTCCTAATACATTTGCTATTGCTGATTCCAGTTTAAGTATAAAGAGACAGCAATTTCCTGCTAGGCGACCAGCTTCACAGAATCCCCTGCACTTTAGCATTGAATGAACTGTGGCAATGCAGTATTGTCTGTAACAAAAGGATTTGCTCAGTAGAGAGTATTCTCTGCACCACCTCTGCTTCCACCTTTACACTTTTCACAGTATCCCTAAGAGGAAAAACATTTGCATGAAACAAACACCAAAAATGTCACAGTATAAAAATATCCTTTAGGATTCATTATATGCCATGTGCTATAATGCTATATGAATAATAAAGCATTACACAACTTGTAAAACCGCTTTATTTGTAGATTTGCATCATAAAAGTTTTATATAAAATTAAAACTTTGATTTGTCATGGAAGCTTCTTCAATGATTAACATTTATCAACATCCAACAGTCAAAAGCTATCAGATGTCAGTGTTGTCCTCATTAATCCTTTTCCCCTGGGAAATGTCTTAAGGATCTGTAGGCTGCTATACTAAGCTCCCCTTCAGCACACAAAATTCATCCAGATATCTACAGTGACAAAGTTTATACCAGATAATTTTTGTTATTCTGGGAGGGACTGAACTTCTTGCCACTGAAAGAGATAGCTTTGTAGTTAACAGTCAAACAGGCACTCATAACCTCTTATCAGTATTTCTCTGGGCCTCCTCCTACTTTCACAAGTCTCCCTGTAAACTTAACGCATGAAAATTAGTTACACAACTTGAATTTTCGCTGACTGATTAGGATAGATGATAAGAGAAACACTGTTCTTGCACATCATTGTTTCTGCCACTTATTTTACCATACTGCCATCACAGTACTCAAAGTCTTCTTTGGAAAGCCCAAAGAAACTGCCCTCTGGACACAGAACAGCATCTCATTTACTCAGGAACAGTAAAATTCTCTCTAACCTGCTCTTTAAACTAGTTGTGAAACCCAAGATGGTAACACATGGTCTGCTAGGAATCACCTTGCCCTTCTCCAGTCTCAGTAGGCTAGGGCTGTGTAAAAATCTACATCTATTGAAAGTCATTAAACTTTAATACCAGGGAAAACTCGTTTGGGTGTTCTCAGCCCTAAACTTTCTATTTGTCACCTGCTACTCCCAGACAGATGAACTCACAGATGGGAGAGACTGAAGATCAGAAATTATAAACCTTGCAAGCACTGAAGTACAGAAATAGCATTGCAGAAATTCATTGTCGCCGTTCCTCCCATTCCTGGGGAAAATGGAGACCGTAATATTGATACGTATTGACTTTTTTTTTTTCCTTGCAAGCACTTCAACATCTGAAGGGGCAGCCATTGCGCCCAGGAGCAGGGGCAAACCCACTTGGCTGCAGGAGAAAACAAGTGAGCCATCGGGAGCTTTAGCTGAAGAAATGCCAAAGTGGGGCACCAAATTCAAAGAGCTGCTACAGGTGTGGGGACTGCACGAGTCGACGTCCTTGAAATGATGGAAAACTGAAAACAGAGTTTCTCCAGATCACATGCAAGGCTGAGCACCAGCGAGTCCTGCAGGTGCCGTGAGTAGTCAGCATTTGCACGGGCCCTGGTCATTCCAGAGGGCACTTCCCAGGGCACGGCCCTGGCGTGGCCCCTCTGACCAGCACACAGGGATGTGCAGAGCCGACAGCTCCCTCCCGCCCAGGAATGCTGCCAGCCCTGCCTGCTCCTCCCAGCTCCCCACCACCACCACTTCCAGCCATTCAGGACCAACTTTGTTCCGTGTTCCCCAGGAGGTGGAGAATTTGAGCAAATGCAGAAGGCACATGAGCACCTGGCACGTGATCTGCACAAAACGTTGTGCCAAAACACCGCAAGAAGAGGCAGGAGAGAAAGAAAAATAAAAGGAGCAGCTACTACTCCATTTAAGATGACTGATTAAAAAAAAAAAAAGAGAGGTTGTTTTTAATTCCTTGTTGGCAGTAACTAGTCTCATTTCACTGCCTTTAATTTCTCCTCAGGTCTACCCGCAAGTTTAATAAAGGTCTTTGTGCATGCTCAGGACTTGTTCACTTAATTGAGTGAAACTAGAAGCCACAGTTATGCCAGAAGGTTTTATTAGGATATTAGAGAATAATCAGCAATCTTTTCCCAACCTATCCCCAATTAGATTGCACAAAGATTCAGCTGATGTTTTATTTAAATGCAGGCTTACTACGCTGTCCACTGCAGTCCTTAAAATCAGTCAGACATGAAAAACTTCCCAAGTACAGGGTCTCCCCACTCAAGAAAATAAAGGAAAGCAGTTTGAAAACCTGCTAACATCAGTATTACCACTACAATGTACTCCGAGAAACTCCAGTCCACAAAGGTGTGCTTGTGTTTACAACTTCTCCCAATGAGTCCATGTCACATTTATGAAGAGTAGGAAAACATAATACTCCTTGCAAACTGTGATGCTGTGCCAGTGTCACGTGTTGGGGTGTTTTTAATTTGTGTAAACTCACTAAGAAATCCTCTCGTCTTCCCAGTCCATCCTAACTGAAATCCCGGGTTTCCAGTATGCTGATAATACACTCTGATCCTTTAGTCACTGGTACACTACTTGCAACATTGCTTCCAAATTGTTTTGAAGGTAGAGCTTTCTCCTTCAGCCTTCTAAAAATGGACTTTACCCCCCACTTAGCAGCTGAATAATTACTGGCTCCATGTTGTCTGGGGGCTGGCTTCAAGAGCAGGAAAAATTTGGCAAGATGCGCCACTGTGGTTTAGGCTTTCTTCACACTTTCTCTCTTAAATCAACATATTCCTAATTGTTTTCCCCTTTCTTTTCCATTCTTTATAATACTTGATAGTCATCCTCTGCTTGTGTTACGCTCCCTTATTCTGAACTTCTCTACTCAGCTACCATTAACTATTTTTAGGACTTGTTGTGTTTACATCCTCTCTTAAGATCACTTACGCAGAACAAAGGGCAATTTTAAGCAACGAACTGAACTCCGAGGATGAGAAGCAGGGTGGAGCAGGCCCACGCTGTTTTAGGAAAGGCAGTTTGGAAACTGGGAACAGAAAGCTCAGTTCCTAAACGACTTAAGCCTGCACGAGGGCATTTGATAACGGTGGCATCTTGCTCAGGCTGCTCTGAACAGACTGACTGTGCAGTCCCTCCAGACCAAATCCCTGCTTCCAGCAGAGCAGAACAGCAAACAGCTTCTAGCTTTAACAGCTGGCAGTGCAATGCACAAACCTCTCCACCACACTTCCCCTGATAGGCTCCCAACTTCACTAGAGGCTACAGTTTTTAATTCCTTGCTCTAGAGCTAAAGGAAAACCAGGTGTCCTTGGCCATAGCTCAGCATCCCACCCATTCAAAGTTCAAGAACAGCTGCAGAACAACGTTCAGACACAGACCAACAAAAATATTTCTAACGTAGATTTGTCAGCCTGGAAATGTAGTTAAACCATGTGTGAACATTATTCCACTCTATCAGACTTCAAGACCAGTTCACAGAGCCTAGAAATCATTTGTGTATGGTCTTGCAATTAAACACTGCCATCAGTCACCTTTGCCATGCAGAATTTTCCTTCCTTCCTTCATACACACACACACACACACACACACACACACACTCTTTCCTCAAAGGATGCTTCTGGAGAAGCTTTTGCTCTCAATATCTGTACTCAAAATAATTCATTTTGAATACAGTTTGCCTTTATGATGGCCATTTTTTCACACTAAACTTCAAAGACCCCCACCTGGGCAGGACCGATGGTTTGTGTACAGGCCTGGCACAAACCTCTATCTGAAAGCAGTAAAACTTTTTCATTCTGCTGACGTGTTTTCAACCTGTCCTCTGCCTGCCAAAATATAACCCTTGAAAGCAGACTCCATATGACTTGCCCCTCAACTATAGATCCTGTCAACTTGCATTATCCATGGTAACAGAAATATTTAAGAAACTCCCTCTAGCAAAATGCTTACACTGTTTTTCTAGCTTGAGCAGAATAAATACCAGATACCAACAGCACCAAAAACATATTTTAATTCTGATAAACAGCTCAAAGTGGAATTTTGTTTTTTCTAATTCCTTAAACCTATTAATAGTTTACATCACGTTCTTTACTTTCATCCAAAACCTGTATTTTTAATATTAAAATTATTTTATGCTTAGTAGCAGCCAGCTGTAGGACGAAAAGTAGTGGAAATTAAAAAAGGTAAACAGTACTGAAGGGCTATTTCTTCTGCCATCAAAGTACAGTTAACCATTTTTTTATTTCATCATATTTATTATTTAAATTCATATTAAAATACAGTTTTTCACCTCTGCCAAGTCTCAGTTTACTGAGGAAAATCTGCACACAAATCTTTATAACTTACATTTAAAAGTCATCCATGTGTTTTAATGACAAAGACAACAGAACTGCAACCTGGAAAGACACTGGAAATACACAATGTTAATTGATTATCACGCCAAACTGATCTTTCCAGATGAAGTAAAAGCAAGATCTGACAAATGTATGTAGCTCCTGATTACTAACAGCTTCCAGTGAAACGATGACAACACGACTACATTGCTTCCTTTTACAAGCTCATTTACAATATGCTTTGTTGATGATATTTAAACAATAGCTAGTGCCAAATGGGCAACGCTGATAATATCAGCAGTCTTCTTCTTCAAAATAAGGAAGTGTAGGTTCATCCTTTTTCTAGGTTTCCTAGGAAAACAAACTTGTTTTATCATCTTGTCTACCTGCTATTTCCACCCAACTAACAGCGGATTGAAACCCTGAGGAATATGGAGGACAAGGTGCTGTGAATTATGAACAATTTAGAGGCCATCATTATGGGAAAGATATGGCAGTAAGAGGTGTAGGGCATTCAGGCACTAACTCACAGAAATATATATACTCATCAGTAATTCTGCTGCTCAAGGAGAAGCTTTTTTCCAGCTGTCAGACTTTGGAGAATATTTTGGTTTTATTCACTCTTCTAGGGCCAATAAAAAAACAATGGTCTTTATTGTCTCTTTTCCAAAACCGCAACAAACTGAGGTGCAAATCTACACACACATACAGAAACGCAAACAAAACTGAAAAACAGCAGAACTCTCCTATCCAGGAAGCCTACCACAGGTTTCACTCACTACTGCTGCAAAGGATATAATCCAGTGCTAAGGAAAAACAAGAGAGATGTAGAATGAGAATTCCTATCTTTACTGGTATCAGCGAAAAATTACTTTATCTGCATAAAGATAATGTGGAATCATCAAATGACAAAAAAAACACAGTTCCTCAGCAAAAGTCTGACATTACTACCTCGAAGTTTAAAAGTGAAATCCAGCTCCGAACGGGAGCACGCATACTTTGCAAAGCCCACAGCAGGTTGGTTTGTACGCTGGCCAGAACAGGTCCCCGAATGCAATCTGTTCCAGCTAAAGCAGAAACCATTTCTGCCTCAGTCTGTGAGCAGGGCCCCGGCTGGGCCAGGGAGCAGGAGCCGTGCACTTGTGACCCACGCCCTCAAATACCTCCCCACAGCACCAGCCAGAAGGTGCAGCACGCAGCCACTATAAACACAGCGTTCCACATTATCCGGCTCACTCGCCTCCCATACTTTGCAAATTTTACTGCAAATAAGAAACAGTGGTATGAAATCTATTCAAATATACACTAGAAACCTAGGAGGCATCATTTACAGACAGTTTGTGTTATTACAGGCTCCAAAGATACATAAAACATCTTGCGTTCATAGCCTTGACATGAAAAGGCTAAAACATGGTATTTTTGCCTGAAACTCTGCTAATGACAACACATAGTTGCTGCAGTTTAAAAATATCCCTTCTACATTCTCTTTTGAAAAACTATAAATAGCCCATAAAAAAAACCCAGTGACTTTAACATCTCTGTTATTTGAACAAATAACAGAGTAATTCAACATTAGGTGCGGCCTTAAGGTCGCAAATTTCAAACGCTATTAGGAAAACAGAAAATTTAGGACAAAACCTTGCATGAAACATGCAGAAGGAAGGAGCAAATACCCTCTTGCTAATAAATTGCTACCATCAGCAGACAGTGCATAAATCAGCACTGCTCAACTGTGAAGATTTCTGGATTATATATCAGAGTTTTTAACAATTTGCTTACATAGCTCAGCCAGTACAGAGTTAAGAAAGAAGCCTCTTGTCAAATAATTCAGTTGGACCTGTTCCTGCTGCTACTGATGCCAATAGGAGTGTTGCCCTAGAATTCAGGAAGAGCAGGACAGGATCCAAAGTTGTGGTGTGATCAGTTTGACTGTTTATATTAGTGCTGTAACTATCAGTCTCCAACTGGAGATGAGGGTACTGATGGTAATGAGACTTATCAACACCAATTCCATTTGCAGCTTGGCCTTAATCCAAGACGTCTACAGCAGTGAAGTAAATTACAATCAGGCAAATGAAAGAATCCATCCACTAATCAGATTTTAACTTTTATTGTCATCCAAAAGTTTCCATCAGTGCAACTTTTATTCTAACACACTTCTAAAAATTTACTCACTAAAGCGATCTTTTGAAAATCTGATCTATAGATACGTGCATGGAAATTCCCCTTGAAAATGTTCACTTCCTCCTGGTTCCAGTCTGCCACATAGGTTTAGAAGAAAGCTGTTTCTAAATTAGCTCAAAACCTTCACTGTGACTTGACAGTGACACAGCATATCAAACAGGTTTTGACAGGAGGTAATGTTGTATCACCACTTTGCAGTTTCCCCTAGCAAACTTTACCAGAGAATCAGAGAATCAATTGCAGAACGGCTGGGGGTGGAACGCGCCTCTGGAGATCATCCAGTCCAACCTCCCTGCTAAAGCAGGTTCAACCAGAGCAGGTTGCACAGGATCAATTCCAGGTGGGTTTTAAATATCTCCAGAGAAGGCAACTCTACAACCTCTCTGGGCAGCCTGTTCCAGTGCTCAGCCATCCTCAAAGTAAAGGATTTTTTCCTCATATTCAGCTGGACCTTGTGCTACAGTTTTGTGCCCATTGCCCCTTGTCCCCTTGCTGGGTACCACTGAAAGGAGTCTGCCCTATCTTGTGACACTTCCCTTCAGACATGTGCATGCATGGATGAGGTCCCCTCTCAGCTGTCTCTTCTCAGGGCTGAACATGCCCAGCTCCCTCAGCCTTTCCCCATAAGAGAGATGCTCCAGTCTCTTCATCACCTTTGTGCCCTTCACTGGACCCGCTCCAAGTGCTCCGTTGTCTCTCTGCCCTGAGGAGGCCAGAATTGGACACAGCACTCCAGAGTGGCCTCACCAGGGCTGAGGAGAGGGGCAGGATCACCTCCCTGACCTGCTGGCAATGCTCTTCCTGATGCACCCCAGGATCCCATTGGCATTGACCCCTGGGGACACTGCTGGCTATAGGCCTCCAGCCAGACCTCATCCCACCGATCACAACCTCTGAGCTCTGCCATTCAGCCACTCCCCAATCCCCCTCCCTGCCCACTCATCTAACCCACACTTCCTGAGCTATGAGTATGTTATGGGGGAGAGTTTCAAATGCCTTGCTGAAGTCAAGGTAGACAACACCCGCTGCTCTCTCCTCATCTACCCAGCCCTCGTAGAAAGCTATCAGATCAGGCAAACATGATTTCCCTTTGGTGAATGTATATGGAACACTCCTGATAATCCCTTCTACCTCCACATGTTTAGAAATGACATCCAGGATGTGTTGTTATCACCTTTCCAGGGACAGAGGTGAGGCTGACTGGCCTGTAGTTTTCTGGGTCCTCCTTCCTGCCCTTATTGAATGACATTCACTTTCCTCCAGTCCTACGGCTCTCCTGTTCTCCATGACAAAGATGATGTAGAATGACATAGCAATAACATTTGCCAGCTCCCTCAGCACTCATTAGTGCATCCCATCCGAGCCAATGGATTTGTGGGTGTCAGGTTTGCCTAAATGATCTCTAACTCGATCTTCCTCCACCAAGGCTAAGTCTTCATTTCTCCAGATTTTCTCTCTTGCCTCCACGGTCTGTGATTCCTGAGGAGTGGCCTTAGCAGTATGGACTGAGGCAAAGAAGTTTTCCCTGGTTTGCCATGCCAGTTACCGGCAGACCATGCTCTCTAACTAAACGACATAGTTTCCAAAGCAAAGCTATGTTTTTACGCTGCACAATAAACCGAGTTTTGAACTGTATGCAAACATTTAGCTAAACTGTCATTAAATTGTGGACTCGAACTCACAGGGATCATGCAAGTCACTGTTAGAAGGATTTGAGTTCTAATTAGCAACTGGCCTTGTGCATCTTGTCTCCAGCAGAGCTACAGCTGCTCAGGGCAGCGTGGTGCTGTGTGGATCTGGGTGGACTTGACAAGACCAAGGCGTTTCTACGCATGGACGTGGGAGGGATCTGACCCTTGAACTTCTGCCCAAATGCCACGCCCTGACTTCCATGCGAAACTCTTTTTTGGCTGGCTTTAAGGAACACCAGGACAGACATCTTTGTACGTTTTGATGTGCATAAACCTTAGCTTGCCGCAGAATCTGAGTTTGCAGTAATGAAACACACACTCTGTTCTTGCCTCGCCCAAAAAGTGAAGAGTTATTTTTGATTGTGTTAAAAAATCATAAGTATAACTAAGTTAGAAGTTTTATAGGACTCCTACTCACCTCCTCAGCACCACATGCATCTTTCTCTTTATTTCATTTCTTGGCAGACCATCCTCTCCAGCTAAGAGGACATACTGTGTCTAAAACAAAACTGTCTTTGTACACCACATAACAAACTAACTTCTGAATCAGTATGAAAGTCACAGAGTTGACAGCTTAGGAGTTTAAATGATGGATTTTTATACCATTATGTAATTATTGCCACAAAATGAAACATTCATTCTGCGTAAAATTCTCAGGAACAGTAAAACAGTTAACATGTATGTATACACTGAAAGCCCTGAGGATATACAATGTTAAAGAACATCATAATCTGTTCAGTTGCAACTCCACCCTTTTGGCATTAATTGGAAAGGAAGGTGAGATCTTCCAGAGAAAGTGAACGGGGGATTCCCTACTGATTGAGAAACACTGAGGTGATGAAAAAATGACATATTTGGCTCCATGCCACCACACCGTGGCTTAGCTAATATGGAAAGCAGCAGCCACAGGATGCAGTACAGGTTCCAGCACCGTGTATGAGTCTCCTTCACTACTGATGCACAAGTAACCATCCAGTTTGTAGTTTTAAATGTCATTTTCACTTGACTTCCATGTTCTTCACGCTCTCTATTCAGTCTGTGAATAAAAATTGTTCTGTGGTCATAATAAAACTGTGTCTTAGTGACTATGCGGCCTCAAGACAGAACACATAAAAGGCTTACAAATATATAAATTAAGATCTCTGCTTTCTAGGACGGTACTTTAGATGCTTTTCCTGCTAAAAAAATAAATAGAAAACATCACCAAAATAAATGACTGTTTAAGAAACAGTTAATTCTCCCACCCAGTCACTTTCTGCAACAAATTGGAAAGCTTTCAGATGAAGAGCATTTATTTGCAAACAGTTCTTAAGACACATCCTTAACCTGTCCAAGAGCCTGTTTATTTCTGTTTACTCCCCTACCTGTCAAGGGGAACCGTGGTCTGCTGATATCAAACATACATGAAACACTTTCTCAGCACTTCTTAACTGCTGATTTCATCTTCCCTTCCCCACAGCCTCCTCTTTCCAAGGCTGTCTGTGCATACCAAATGTCTCACTCTAAGGACAGTCAACTTTTGCATGAAATTATGCTAAAGGCAAATCTGTGACTTTTGGTGTTGATTACTAAATGTGACAAACATTTGGAGGATCCTGATCCAAGATTCTAGAAGTAAATTCAAAATAGCCTGTTACAATATCTTCCTGTACAGATACTAAGTTACTTTTACCTTGCACTAAATCTGTCTGATGTCAAGCCATACCTCTTTTTGAGCATCTTCAATTTCCACTTGGTATCTCTAGGCTAAATAAATTTTTAATTCCAGTACTGAAGGAAGTCAGCATTACTTTTTACTAGGAACCTCAGAAACTTCCGTGAAAGGTGCAGGCTGCTAACACGGTTTCAAAGGCTGGCCTGGGAGAAGTTCTCCAGGGACTGCTGGTGAGTGACAGTTTCATGCGGGATTATATAAGCTTCAAAAACTAACTACTGTGCTGCCTGCAAAAATCTATCTTCTGAGAAGGACCAGAGTGCTTCAGCTCTCTTCAGTTCCACATTATTTCCCCTTTTATGTTCTACTGCCAACAAAACAGCATTTCTGCACTAGATATTAATTATCATAGAATGTTGATTTCATTGCCCTTAGTAATAATTTTACATTGATACAACAGTGTGTATTTTACAAGCACTTGAAAAACAGTAAGATGTAAAATTACAGTGTTTGTGAAAATATATTTAATAAAGTCAATGGCAAACCCCTCTAAAGAAACTGAAAAGCCCATTAAATGGAAGAGTCTGAAACACCCTAAGACGACGGCTCCTTATATGCTGAAAATGTTCCCTTCCTCTAGGACTTGTTTAATTCCAAGTGTCATGATTTAACAAAAGAGAAATGTGTGAGACTTGCAGTCACACTGCATAAAATAAGTTTACATAAGCTGGAACTCTCTCTTTAGTAATCAAGCACTTTCTTAATTCCATGGGGTTGGACTGAATCCTCACTGATTATTAGCACTTCCCATGCAGATACTAAAATAGCTCCATATGCCTGGATAAACTTGCAAAAATGCCTGAGGAGTCACTGCAGGTGTTATCTGAGCAGGCTTCAGAGCAATGTTACACAGGCCCATGTACAGTGTTAATATTGAACATCTTCACACTCTCGACTTCCAGCAGCTCCACAGTCCAATAGGAAAGAATAGAAAAATTTACAAAGAATTTGTATAAAGTTACAAATCCTTAAATTCTTCTGTGATGCTACAAAGAAACCTGCTTAAGTCTTTGTGCCTGATTAACTCATTGGTAATGTAAGAAAACTGTGATGGGTGAGATGTGATTGCATAATAACATCAGAATATGGATTCATATTTTAATTGAAGTGTGCTTAACTTAACCAGAACAGCTAGGCATTAATTAGGTATTAATTCCATACCAAGGCCATTTAACATGAATTGCCGAAAGAACAGCAGAAGCCCCAGTACAAATATTTTGTAAATATCCAAAAGACTTGGAGGTTCCTACAATCTGTCTTATTTTGCCAGCTGGAAAGTATTAATAAAAAGAGAAGCAGAAAACTCCTTTGGTTGGAGAGAAAATGAGAGTGCCATTTTTCAGGGGCTGCTTGAAAAACAGCTATGAGAGCAGCTCTGCAGAAGAATCTGAAGAAGCTGTACGTACCACACTAACGTGTACCGAAACAGTGTTTTCTCTTCTACAGACTGATATCCAGAGCCTCCTCCCCTGTGCTTTGCCTCACATAAATGAAAAAACAAGTCCATCTTGTCCCCATGCACACATATAGCGTGTAAAACACAACACATTTTACAATTATCATCTTACTCTGCCATCAAAGGGGAGCACCACCACTGCAGCTACCCAAACACACCTACCCCTCATGTGACACTTGAACCAATAAAGCTATTTGAATTTATTACTAAATACATACTACTAAAACATCTAATAACACAGTGACAACCAAGCTTGCCTCCAACAGCTACCATCTAAATAAGAAAGAAAAAAAAAATAGAGATCAAACCATTTGGACAAGTGACACAGAAAATGACAATAAATAAATACATCTTTAAAATGGGTTATTTACTCTTAATGCCCTCATCAAGGTTCTACTTCCTCACATGAAAATGATCTTCCTCTAGAGCCCTGATACCATATAGTAAGGACAGAGTTAGCTTTCAACAAAGCTATTTCGTCTTAAATAGGGCCGCTGCTTGGCTTGAAGCTATGCTACCGAATAGTCTTTAAATATGGAAGGAGTTGCATGCCCTAACTAGAAATAGAAGCATAAGAAATCTAATGAAAGTGTGAAGTATTCATCAGGGAAATGTGGAAAAGCTATCATAGCAGTTTCTTTAAATGGCTTTGTGAATTTAATTCTTACAGATCAGTGAAATTAGTTACTTAGTAAACTTAACAACGGGTATAAAAATAGCCAGTAGAGAAATCAGAAACCCCCTCTCCTAAAAAAATAATTTTACAAGTTTTTTTGGTCAGTATTAATGACTTTCAATGCCTTATAATTTCTTCTGCTTTCCTTCTCATTGGTGATCATCAGCCCTAACTGCTGGAGAGCTGCCCCTAAATCATGCAGCTACGAACTGATGGAGATCCCAAGGGGCCAGCAACGCCTACACGTGATGCATTCAAAATTCTTCAATTCAATGCCACCTGTGGCAAGGTAAAAGGTAGCAATGTGCTAAAAAGACAACTAAACTAACAACCTACTATTTGGGAATTAATTCATTACAGTCTTAAAAATCCTTGGGTTTTGCAGCTTCATGGAGCTGGTCATCAAAGCAAAGTGTTATTTTCACCTGGAGTAAGCAGGAAAAGAATAAGAATGTGGTGACATTGAGAAGTCAGAGGAGTACCGCCCTACTAACAAAAAAAAGAAGACTGCTGCCTTTATTCTGTATAACCCAGTTCAAAATCTTTGCTACAGTTTGGTGTCTAACTTTAGAGAAGCAAAAGAGGATGTATGATTTCTGAAGCATGGGATCATTGACTTTGCTAACAGGAAAATACACAACTTCGGTTCACGGTTTGGCATTTTTCAGTTTAAACAGCAAGAGGTCTTTAAAATGGTTAAAAGAATGGGAGCTAAAATGCTGGAAAAGATGAAGTCTCTGGTAAACTCAACTTAATCACAGGGTCAGTTTAGGGGCATTCCCTCTTATTTGATCTTTCATTTCTCTCAGATAAACAAGCCTAATTACTTCTCTCCTTCAGGATAAACTGAGGGAATTATGGTATTTAATTTAAAGCTACTGCTTCATCTTAATAGTCCCTTGGTATGAAGAGACTTCAAAATTGTTAATAGCTAGACTGTCAGTAAGCCAAAGGCTTCCTCAGACTCTTAACAGCAGCAATCATTGATTCTCTTGTCATATTTCAAAAGCCAAACCAGAGATGACTAGTTTAAATTTAAGACTCCCAGTGGAATAACCTCTTTCATCTATGCGATGATCTGAGTAGCTCTGCTATTATAAGCTACTCAAAGTAGTCTTTGTAAAGCGAGAGTGCTGTATGAATTTCAGGTTTAACTAAACGCTGAACCAATACCTTTTTTTTTGTTTGTTTGTTATTCAGGGGTTTTTCTGTTCAATTAAAAGTATCATAAAGCATGTTTCGAAAAATACAAAATACCATTTTTATTTTTCCTATGCATTTAAACACACATGTGTACAAGTATAGATGACTGACAACCAGAGAGTGTCATAGCACTGTATAAAAAACACGCAATTTGCTGTTAGTAAAGGAATAGTAAAAAGTTTGCCTCCATTTCCACACTTTTCACTTACACGAAAGCTCCCTCTGTCTATCAATCAGATCTCTTTAAACACTGAAACAGCAGCTCTCACCCCTGATTTGGCTAAAATGCAAGCCTCTATTAAGGTTCATTACGTTTTCACATCAGCATTTTTGTGCCTTCTTCATTCTTGAAAAGAGCTCCCTGTAACAAAACTCTTCTTAACTTCTTTCTCTACAAAAACTTGGTAGGCATTAGACAGAAGGTGTGTTGAGAGCATTCCTCTCAGGCTGCCCAATGCTGTCTCCCTTTTTCCCTGTGCTGCCCCTTCTGTACCATCACTTGCCTCTCGTCTTTTCCTTAAGTTGTAGGATCCCGAGGAGAAACCGTGGTATCATTCTAGACCTGTGAAGTCCTGCACAGTAATCTAATTTAGACACCTGTCTCAATAACGGCATCATCAAAATCCTACTGTTTCTTGCAGATATTTAGAATTAAAGTACAGTCTTTCCTTCAGTTCTGCTATATTACTGGGGATTTCATTGCAATAGTTAACCGTATAAATACTGTAAAGAAATTAATGAAACAGCATGTGTTACAATTACAGCCAAGCTGCAGGAAAGGATTCTCTATTCTCCTGGCTCTGAAGTCTGGATGAATGATCCTGCACAGTTGTAAAAGCTCCCCATCTTAACCTTGACCTTGGCTGGCCAGCCAGCTCACTGCAAAGTTAATTAGGGTACGTGTGTATAAAGGACATCCTTTCCTAGGTGCACAATAATGAGCTCAGCAAAATAAAGAAAACAACTCTGCTGCAAACACTCGGAAGTCAGATTCCACGTGCTCACAGAGCAGGCAGGTCAAAACCAATTTGTTATGACTCTCATTTGGAAATTATTCTTTACAGGTGATATCTCAGTTTATGATTTAAGTATTGTTCAAATAAGAGAATACATAATCCTCTCCAACCAAATAAGTCAACAAATCCTCAAAGTCTTGCTTAGCCTTTCCAAAATATAAATTTTAGGCAACAAAATGAATGGAATATTTCAGCCCAAATGGATAGGTTTTGAAAGTAATATAAATAATCTATCTAATGCAGCTTTAACCAGGTGCACAGTAACCTGCCCATACAAACACTTTTATCTGCATCTAAGCAATGCTAAATGAGGCACATATTATCAATTTTAAAAGTCATAAATTAAAGAATATTGTTAGAACTTCTTAAAAACTATGTCCCCGCAGTATTGTTCATAGACTTGTCAGAACTTACATGGTTTATAATTGAATAAATACCTTAAAACCTGATTTTGAACTAAATTCTGTAATTTGTGTGACTTACAAAACCATTCATTTTCTTTGCACATATAATGAGGAATTTGAAGTCCCTAAGCAAATGCCAGATCATTTTAGTATGTATTGAAAACATACTAAGGTTACACCAGTGCTTGCGTGTCTTTTCTATTTATAGTTAAGTATAAAAGAGTCATATGCACAATCTGAAAAAACAGCAGTGTTGATAAATCCCTGGTTGTGTGTACCAGAAGAATAGCTCTTGCTCTGGTTTGGCATTTAAAGTCTGACTCCTTTTCACACGCCCCAAACCCCACACACATTCTGCTGCTAATACTCAACACAATAGGACTAATACCAGCCGATTAGAACATGCTTCAATAGCATAATTCTCTAAAGGGAATGAATATCCTATAAGTTAAATGATGACACTAGGTTATATGAAATCCCAATTAGCTCAGCAGAAAAGAAGAAAGGCTTTAGAGATATGAAACTGTCAAAGCAGACCGTTCATAAAGGGGTATGATTTCCTCTTTGCCTTTCAATCTCATTTTCAAAACAGCTTCCTAAACTAGCGTTTGCAAATACATCTCTTTCTGTACATAAAAAGGCTAATTCCGTACCCAAGTGCTTGCTCACCTTGCTTAATAATGTAGCAAATGCATACCAGTCTCACAACCACCAGGAATTAGGTTCCTGTTTCAAGCCTTCTGGTCATTTAGTCCTCAGAGGTTAAATCAGTGACAATGCTATGATACTATATTTAAATGGCTTTTTGACAAAGACCAAAGCTATTTTTCACACAATAAAGTGAACCGACATAAGACATTAATTTGAACTTGTTAATGAAAACTTTGTCTAGGAACTGCTCTTTTATAATAATGTCTGCTGTTTGCACCGTCTACCATTTTACAAAGCGTATTTCTGTATTTTGAGAAGCTCTCCTGATGTTTGCTATCTCCTGTCCTTTGTAAGACATTGCTTCTGAGTCTGAAAAACACTTTGGGTTGGACTGTGCCTGTAAGTCCAGAGGCAGGACAACACTGGCTGAATGAACAATACCCTGTCATCCCCTCGGTCTCTCTGCAGTTCTGCAGGCTGGGGAGTGAACTGAGACTGGAGTAGATGAATGGAAATCCACCCAACATGTACTTCACAGCCCTGTGGAAGTCACTGGAAATTACAATGTCACTTATGACTGTACTACCTGGTCAAACTCGCTTTACAACAGGCACTAGGGAAGGAGTAAAACTCTTCTTCCACAAAGACTTCTTGTAGAGCTGAATGTATAGCTTTGTTATGAAAGATGTTCTGTGTGTTGTAGATGAGTGCAAACGCACAAGAAAAGAAAGAGTGCCAACACTGACTTGGACCCACTGGCCACCCATCTTTGGGAGGTGAAGCAATTGAACTGAGTGTTCAATTCAACTGTGAACTGAACTGGCAATTGCCTCACTGCACCTTCTTTTTCTCAGCACAGTCAAGCTGTTCAAAACAGCAGCACTTGCAAAACAGAAACTGGACTTACTTCACATATACTGCTCTTGCAACTGAGAGTTTTAGAAGCAGCAGAAATTTTTTGAAGAAGTGGTAACCTCTTCTGAAGTGAAGTCACTCTTCCTCTTAGTGAAGGCACTTCCATAACAATTGTTCTCACAGAGAGCGTCGGCAACAAATTAGAGGAAGTCACGGCAAAAGAAGGGGCACACAAGAATCTCTGGCTGCAACTGATTCTGCTACTTCTTTGTTTAATCATAATTCCAAGTGTCGGAAGTGGGTGTAGCAGGAAAAGCAAATAACAAGAAACTGAATGATAGATTAAAGTCCTTTTTAATTTGGACTTAAAGTTTAACCATACAACCATGGAAGATGCTGTGGCACTTTCATTAATTTTGATGCAAATTTTCTCAGCGTATGGTTAGGAAGATTATTATTTTTAGCATAACAATCAGGCATAGCTACAGCAGCCTTACAACTTTTGTTGTGATGGAATTCTGTTTCTCCTCTGAGACAATAATTTTCTGCCCAGTCACACCCTATACTGAGAAGCAAGAAGTAAAAAGGAACAGAAGAGGAAAAGGGAAAAAGGAAAAGGGAAGAAAAATCACCTACAACTGCTCTTATATTTCTTTAGGTCCCGTGGTACTACAAAATCACTAACAGGAAACAGGCAATGAAAAGGTACCTGTATGTTTAAAGAATCTATCAGATGTTTTTGAAGTCAGGGAGCACTGCCACAGAACAGGACTTTTCTGGTGGGCTCAGCAGAAGGAAAGCACCATCTAAAAGTGAATGAATGACTCTTCCCTTGTTTGCATGTGACTCCCATGAATACCATGATCACAGCAAGTGCAACACTGTTTTTAAATAGAGGTGCTACACTGTGTCTCTGCTGAAACCTGGACTAAAATCTCTGGAAAATAAAATGCATTCTTTCAACATGAAATAGCATGCTCAGATTCATCAGTCTGACTGAGTTTTGAGAAGCTATTAAAATTGAAACAAATCACTTCCTTTCCTCAAGGATAATGGTAACAGTGTGGCTGCAATTTAGCCCCAACACAAGTTCTCAATGGAATTGTATCTGTATCAGCTCTAACATGGATGCAACCTGCTTTTAGTCAGAGCATGACTTCATTTTAAATGGATTGTTAGCCAAAAATTATGGAAGTAAATCTTAGAGAAAAACCAAGCTACAATCACCACATGCTTTCCCCCCAATATTCACGTTCTTCACTTGCTCTCATTTATAAATCAATGTCCAAGGCAAACTAAGTCCAGTTGTGATCAGTGATACCATCTCTCTGTAAGCTCTGCGCTGGAAAGTACTGCAGAGCAATGAGAATCACAGAATACCAGGTTGGAAGGGGACCTCAAGGATTACCTGGCCCAACCCAGGCTGACAACACTTTGAAAGAGGCCAGTTTGAAAAGAGAGATTGTTGCTACTGTAGAGAAAACTGTAGAAAAAGCCGCACAGAACAACAGTGAGTTCACACACTCCCAAAGCTGCTGATCAGTGAAACTGTCAAACCCAGCTTTTGTTCATGTAAACAGAGGAAGACTGTTCCTATAACAAACTTGCCCCAATGTGCCCTGCAGGGATTCATGTTGCAATTCTTTATCAATTCCTGCCAGGCATTATTCTGCCAGCTTGTAATCCTATAGCAGGAGAAATCTGCATAAAGAAATGCTCAGGAAAGAAAAAGTGCAATGGCTCGTCTTTCTTCATGCCATACATGCCAAAGCACTAAGAAAGCATTTTGTAAACATGTAGTTGGTAATAAACTGGAATCTAATTTTTTTTTTTTTAATTTGCTGGCTGTAATATATACAAGGAGATGGATTCAAGGTGGTTTCTGAAGGTGGTTTGAACAGCTTCTTGGTCAATTCTCAGTTACTGTGTGGCACTGCAGCAGTAACCAAAGAAGTTGGGAGTGCTCCGGAGGAAGCTTTGAGGGAGCATCAGCAAGGTTTTGAACAAAGATGGGGGCTCGAGACGTCAGGATAGTTATGCTTCTCGTTTTCCTAAAACATGTTTGTTATTTAGGTACTAAGGATGGACTTGCTATGGCAGATGCAACTATATACTAAGAAAATGCATATTTATTGTCTCATGCATTTCAATTACTTGGAAAGTAAACCTTCCTGCTTTCACATGCACATGTGCATCCATCCACAGAGCTCTGCATTTCTCAACAGCCTGAGTCCATTCTGCTATGGGAAACACCACAAGGCCTGGGAGAAAGAGGATGAAGGAGAACTGCCATAGTCAGCCCAACTCCAGTGAAAATTGCCTGCACCATTAACCTTACAGCAATGGCAGGTTATTTTTACATTAAGCTCATTGAAGGAATTAGAGTGAAAAGTATGCATTTCCTGTTCATACTTTTAGAACATTTCAAGACAGGGTTTCTTTTTTTCTCCTCTAAAGTCATTCAAGCACAGCATCTATCCAGAAAGGAATCTCAACTCTGGCTGTCCTAATCAAACCTTTATGAGAAATTCCAAAAGACAGTTTGCAATGACAGCACTTACAGTCATATATTCCACTGCGTTATATAGACATGTTTACTTTGACAGAAGCAACAACCAAGATTTCCACCACTATTCGTCTTAGTGGTCAACAGCTGAGAGTCCCAATGGGGATCAGTGACAAATGGGGTCCCTCAGGGGTCTGTATTTGGACCAGTTTCATTTAATATCCTCGTTAATGACATAGACAAAGGGATCGAGTGCACCCTCAGCAGGTTTGCAGATGACACCGAGCTGAGGGGTGCAGTTGACAAACATGAGGGACGGGGCTACCCAGAGGGTCCTGGACAAGCTGAAGAAGTGGGACCATGGGAATCTCATGTGGTTTAACAACACCAAGCGCTGGTGCTGCACCTGAGTCCAGGCAACCCCCAGTATCAGCACAGGCTGGGGATGAACAGATCGAGGGCAGCCAGGACGAGAAGGACTCGGGGTCCCGGTGGGTGAGAGGCTGGACACGGCCCGGCCATGTGCCCCCGCAGCCCCGAAAGCCAAACGTGTCCTGGGCTGCATCCAAAGCACTGGGGGCAGCAGGGGAGGGAGGGGATTCTGCCCCTCTGCTCTGGTGAGACCCCACCTGCAGTGCTGCATCCAGCCCTAGGGCCTCCAGCACAGGAAGGACATCGACCAGTAGGGTGAGAGCCCAGAAGAGGCCACCAAGATGACTAGAGGGATGGAGCACCTCTCCCATGAGAAAAAGCAAGGAGAATCAGGATTGTTCAGCCTGGAAAAGAGAAGGCTTCAGGGTGACCTAATTGCAACCTTCCAGTACCTGCAGGGAGCCAACAAGAAAGCGGGAGAATGACTTTTTACAAGAGCATGGAGTGACAGGACAAGGGGGAATGGCTTCAAACTGGAAGAAAGTAGGTTTAGAATAGATATTGAGAAGAAATTCTTTAGTGAGAGGGTGGCTGGGCACCGGTACAGGTTGCCCAGAGAAGCTGTGGATGCCCCACCCCTGAGGTGTTCAAGGCCAGCCTGGCTGGGACTTTGAACAACCTGGTCCAGTGAAAGGTGTCCCTGCTCCTGGCAGGGGGGTTGGAACTAGAATAATCTCAAGGTCCCTTCCAATCCAAACCATTATATAATTCTACGATCTCCAAATGCATATCAAAACTGAAACCTCTAAAAACAAGTATTTTCTGGTCTCTCAGTCTATCGCAGTTCACAGAATGCAGGGAGACAATTAACAAGAATATCCACACACTGGCAACAACCCTTGCCCCAGACAAGCTGCAAGCTATAATGCTCCCTATGCACCTTACATGAAGAGCAAGAGGTTGGCATGTGAATCAATTAGTGTCTGACAACTCCATTTAGTCCTCAACATATGCCATCATCTCATTCTGTAAATGTCATCTGCAAACTGTTTCTTCTCCCACCAGGCCCTGTGCAAAGAAATTACTACTAGGATTGCAGGAAACCGTGTATGGCATTTAACCTCAGGAGAATATGGAGGAAAGGGTAGATCAGTAACTTCATAGTACTTACACAGAAAATGAAAAGCGAGCGCAGCAACTGAGCATTTCTGAAAATGTTTGCCTATGGCGAAGCCACCACAGCCATCAGATTTTTACTGTCCAAAATGCCACACGTATCTGTGGAACTGCGTGGGATGGGGTGATGTAAATGTGGGATTATGCCATGAAGAGAAGGAGAGGGAGAGGAAAGGAGAAGGACAGGAGAGGAGCCCATCTAAATGTTCTGCTTTGCCTGTACTGGGATACTTAAATTAATAAAAACCTTTGTGCATGACTCACAAAAATAACGGATGGATTAATTACTTCCAAACGTATGAACTGATATTTGTTATCCCAAATGAAAACGAGAAAAGGAGGTCTAATGCTTTTCACTGTGTTCAGTGGACTGGGAGGGTTAGATCCATCCCTTCCTTTCATAACTTTTGAGCATTTGCTACTTCTTATGTAAGTGGAAAAGGCAGTTACATTAAAATATCATTCCCACCCAAGTTCAAGCCCCAATACTTGAAAGTTTGCCAATTTTTTTGTGTATCACTAGAAAATAGTACTGCACTATTTTCCAGGATTGGTCTGCCACTCCTATGTACTTTTCTCCGTCCAAATATTTTCTCAGAACATCTTTTGTTGTGGTATTTTTACATCTTTCAGAGCGGGGAAAGTTTATTCTACAGACAACTAGCTCAGGCCATGTTGAACTGCACAATTTATTTCCCAAGTATAAATACTGCTGCTATTGTTTGCAGTTGAAGACATAAATAATGCAAAAAAGCGCTACTAAGTATGCACAAAGTTTGATCCCCTATGCCCAAAACATTTTAAATTTTCATAAATCAAAGCAAATATATTTTTGCTATCAGAGTTGTTGGAAAAAAGTTTCCTTTAAACTACCCAGGACTAGCTTCACTATCTATTTGTATAAAAGGTCAGCAAGGAGAAGGTGCAGGTGTTACTAGAAATGCTCATGGTTATGATCCAGTTAGTTCTTCCCTCAGGTCAACATTGGACAGGGCAGTAAGGTTCTGCTTCCCATCGGATAAAGGAAAAAGTATCTTGGAAATGCACGGCCATGAAAAAGCAATGCATACATGTCTGGGTTTCCATCCATGCAATGTTAGAGTATTAGCAGGTCATTTTTAAAAAATGAATTGCTATCTTACGCTTAATATTTTCCTGAAGTCATAAGTGCTCTATACAGTTGTCCTGCACCATTAAACAGTGACAATGTTGCAGCCTAGAGGTAGCTTCTTTTCAGTGATGGGTGAACTGATTTTTGTGTTTTTTCCTTGTATAATTCATAAGTTAGCATGACCAGAGTGTTGAATTGCAAAAGTAGGACATCTGTCACCATGGGGAAGCAGTGGGGGAGTACGCAGTGTGCTTCTGACAGCTGTGGGCTTGTTTGTGGTCACTAGAAAGGTGCCTACTTGATTTTTTTTCTACTTTAGCATTCCAGACGTTGGGCTCTGTCGTTTTCCAAATTTCTTCTATAGAATATAACTTCCTTGATTTCTAGTCAGTCATATTCTTTCCCGGCTTGGCCACTACATCCTTCCTTAGAGTTCCTGGGACTCACCTAAGCACATTGAACCCCCTCACAGCCATTCTTGTCTAGCAGATAATGCAATATCTCAAGTTACACAACCACTGCAGAGAACAGGAGCTGGCTCAATTGATTTTTTGTAAAAGGATGAATTCCAAGTTTGCTGCTAACATAGGCAAAGATGGGCTGAGCTGCAGTGTCACAAGTACAAAGGCATGAAGGAAACCATCACATGAGACAAAGTAATCAGACACCGCTGCCCAGGTGAAATGAAAGAGAATTAAGCAGATTTATTTCAGTAAATCCTTACCACAGGAATATCCTGCTACTTGCATTAGTTCTCTGTGTGATTTCTCAGTGCAGTCAACAGAAGCAGCTATGCAGATTTTACTAATGGCACGTATCTTTTCAGTCTCTTTTGAAGTTTGTGTCTTATTACTGCCAACCGCTTTCTGCCTCTGCAAATGCAGTGGGGAATCATGAATACAAGTACTTCTCCTCCTCTAGGACGTTCGTGGTTTTTTACATTTCAGAAGTACTGCTGCATTCACTGGCAGTGGCACAGTATTACACAAGCATGAGGTTCAGGAGACTCCATCCCAGGAAACAGTTGCTTCCTCAGCTGCTGAGGCAGCTCCATTTGTGGCCACACACAGTAACACAGACTACTAATCTGCCCTCTGGAGCAATCCAGAATGTGGTTCTGGTTTACTTGAGTCAGCTGCATAGGATGTGCTCAAGGGTTTGCAGAGATTCGCCCTGTTCTCTGGCACAGAAACACACCAGAGAGCCTGTACTTCAAAGTGCCACCGGGCATCAGAGCAGGGCTCAGGTCCGGAGCTGGTGGAAGCACGGCAGGACACACGGACAGGAAGCGCGGCCATGGCAGAGCACTGACACAAGGTCCAGAAGTGTGGCCGTGGCAGGGCACTGACACAAGGTCTAGAAGTGTGGCCATGGCAGAGCACTGACACAAGGACAGGAAGCGTGGCCATGGCAGAGCACTGACACGAGGACAGGAAGCGTGGCCGTGGCAGAGCACTGACACGAGGACAGGAAGCGTGGCCATGGCAGAGCACTGACACGAGGACAGGAAGCCTGGCCATGGCAGAGCACTGACATGAGGACAGGAAGCGTGGCCATGGCAGAGCACTGACACGAGGACAGGAAGCGTGCACTGGCAGAGCACTGACATGAGGACAGGAAGCGTGGCCATGACGCTTCCTGTCAGACACTGACAGACACTGCAGATCCAGCCTGGCTCTCCTGACCCAGTGGAGCAGGAATGCGCTGCAGAGGCGGCCAGGCCACGAGCAGGGGCAGTACCAGGAGGGACTTCGAGGAACCGCCCTCACCAATGGGCTGGACATCTGGCATGGCCTCAAAACCTCCCACTGGGCCAAGTATGAGGAGCAATTTCAGCTCGGGGACCTTGTGTACTGCAGTTTCCAAGCCTCTGTATCCTCGGGCACCATTTCACCCTTACTATTGAAACTGAGAAATAGGTGATGTTCCAGGAACAGCTACATATCAGGCAACTATCTTCTGCACCAGCACTTCAACTATGTCATTTGAGAGAAGAAGTCCACTGAACCACTACATTTTTATATTCCACCTTTTTCCAGGAAGTGTTTTTGCTTATCTCGATCTTTTTTTTCATCAATAACAAAATAAACACTTCAACGATTCACTAACGACAAATTTCTCCTACTGCTGGAACTCAGCTTTGAATCTAGTCTTGATGTCAGTGAAAGGCAAGGAGCTTGCCCACACCCCAATATGCATAAAGCTATTTCTATTATTATATTTTACCAGCTTCTTTGCTACTATTATCCATGCTTTTAATACTATCTTGTAAGACACCTTCTCCATTTCTGTAGGATTTTTGGCCCCTTAGAAAACAAGATCAGAACCAGAAATACCCAGTATTAAAGAATACACATCAAAAACTGGAAAATTCTCTCAACACTCAGAAAAGTAGCCGAGGTGTAAGAAATTTCTGGATGCTGCTTCTTATTTTCCAAAATAATTATATACCTCCCCCTAGGGGAATCTTAATTGCTCTGCCTACACTAAACTAAAAGCCCTTTTACTTTATGTAGTCCATGTCTGAGGGAAGCGCACTATTCCAGAGAGATGCGGTTTTTCCGTGTACTCTAATGCAGTCGTTCACTAAGAGCATCACCCAGCTTCTCAGTCTGTGACCTCTAATGATGTTCTCCCTCTCTTCAAAATACTCTAGGCTGGAAGTCTGAAGGCAATCATTCTATCCTCTTGTTTACTGTTAAATTAAAACAATAGGTGATAAAAATGATTTAATGTCACTTTTAAGGGAAGATTTCTACTCCTCTTTAACAGCCTGCGAGCTGCTACAAGGAATATTTTTGTAACGTAACTAGACAGAGAATTCATGTTATTCACATCATTCACATGAGGGAGTTCAACTCACATATTTCAGTCCAGTATGCTTGAAAAAATAGCAATCAAATACAAGCTTGCCCTACACATCTTATCTGTACATCTGCCTGGATTCTGAACATGCAGGAATGCAGCTCACCCAGGCAGATTGGTCCTGAGGATGCAAAATGTGTTTAGCTGTTACTAAAAGCTCACTGCAGAACTCAACGTGCCTAGAGCAGGTCACAGTAAAGATTCTCAAGCAGTCGAAATCACTGAAGTGTTTTGGTGCAGTGAGACCCTCACCGGGACACACCAGCTGAGTAACTGGTCCTTCTAGTACCAAACCAGCATGAGAGAAACTGGACAGTCACATGGATTGTAGCTCCTAAGTGACACCTTTGTGTATGGAACAGCCTGTCAAGTACTTTTAGCAAAACGCTAATTTTAGTCATTAATGTAAAGTCAACCATTAAAAATTATTTGCTACAGTCACAGTTTGCCTTAAGATGTAACACTTGGGTTTTTTCAATAATATGGAAAAGGTGCATGCAAGAGATTTAATTACCTTACCATACAGGTTCATATTTCATATACTTTCATCTCATCAACTGTAGCAATATTTAAACATAATTTTGTTAGTACTCTAAACTTCTCCAAGTTTCTGGTTTAGGGAAATATACAGAAACAAAGAATTATTTTAACCCGACTGCTGAAAAAATATTCTTTTTTCCCTATCAAGTACTGACTAGCTACATGTTTATCACCCACAGTAAACCAACAGACCAGAATGGGTTTTTTAGTCAATGAACCATGAAGTCTAAATAGAACTTGCTGTTTTAGCCTGTAAGTCTAACCACAGAAAATGACATTTAGATAACCACAGAATCACAGAATTAGAGGCTGTAAGAGATGTCAAGAGACCATCTAGGCCATCAGGGCTTGATTGACAGCCTGAAGGACAATTCACCCAAGCCAAGGTCCGTTCCTTTTTCCCAAGAAACCCCTAGGAGCAAGCTGTGAGTCACAGGAATTGTTCTGGAGGTGCTGCCCTGCTCACCACCATCTTTGCTGGGGACTCACATCCCTTACTAGATGACAACAAATGACCTGGGAAGACTGTACCTGATGGGGTAAGAATCAGGTAAGGCTGTAGAGCAAAATCCAGCCTTTATTTCATTAAAATGCTCTGTATGATTTAGTCCATTCTCTCCCAGTGTGTCCAGATAAATACAACTAAACCTCCCATAGGTGTTTTTCAGACTTGTTTTCAAAAATCTCCAAAACACAGTACGTGCACGTGTACCTCAGCACAAACCGCAGCTCATGACTTTGCTTAAATGAGATAGGGGGATTGAAGACAAAATGATGGCTTTTGTGCTGACCTGCGTCTGTCACTTTTGCTGCAAACAAAGCACTTTATATCTCTGACCCTACAGCCAGTGCTCCTGGGGAACAATGGGTGCTCGTTATTTTTCAGCAGCTTTTCACCTATTTGAAAGCTGATGTTTCTTTTCTTCCCTTTTCTAGGTTTAGCAAACCCCATCTGGCTACTTTTTGTAAACATTCCGTATTTGCTGTACATTAAGTTTTCGGTATTTTCATCCTAAGATCAGAGTCAAAAAGCAAGTGCCTTACTCCTGGCCTCAGACGAGGTCAGATTAATACATCTGATATTGACAAGCCTATGAATATATCGCAGAACAATGTTTGCTTTTTTTTGAAACAGCATCCCAGTGTTGACACACTCAGCTTGCAGCCCTTCACAATTCCCCATTCATCCTTTGCATTATTGCTGCCAAGCAGTTATTCTTCATTTAATGTTTTGCATCTGATTTATTCTTTGCTTTCACGTTTACTGAACTCTATGTTATTGATCTCAGACTATTTCTTTAATGAATTCTAAATTCCAGTCTGTCTCTCAAAGGATTTAGAAGCAGTTTCAGGTTGTTATCATCCAGATATTTTATAAGCATACTCACTGCTCCCTTAAACTGTGCATGAAAACTGTCCCCACAGGGATGGAAGGACTTGCTGAACCCCATCTGAACCAGCTCCCCTTTCTGGCAGCAAACCACTGATAGCTGAATGCTGAGCATGTTGTTTTGAACAGTTTTACAGTCGACTTCTATTTTTACCTCATTAGATTGCTGATCAGAATGCTACACAGAGTTCTGCTCAAAGCCTCACTAAAGTCAGATATATAACAGCACTTGGACTTTCTCTCATCTACCAGGCTACTTAACTATTGAAAAAAGCAAGGAACTCACCCTGATATTTGTACATCACAAAGGAACATTCAATGTTTTTACCTCCTTACTGTTCTCAAGATGGTTGTTCAACAGTTGGTCTACTATCCTGCTGATTCTAGTGAAGCTCTTTTGCCTAGGATTCCTTAGCTCTTCTTCCTCTCCTGTCTAAAAAGAGATAGGGCATTATGTGCATCTCCAGACCACTGGGACCTCTCCCCCCCATCCTCCATGGGTTTTCAAAGATAATTGCTAATGCTTCAGAAATTGCTTCAGCTACTTCTGTAAGTAGTCTAGGATGAGGTCCATCAGAAACTGCCAACTTGAATATATCCAACTTATCTAAGCACAGTTTAACTCATTCCCCTCCTGTTCTAAACTGCTTTTTATCCTTTGCTAAAATCCTGCAGTCCTCTCTGAGTCTGTCATCTGTGCTGGTGGTGATGACTAAAGCTAAGTTAAAATCCATGTCATAATAACTGAAATGTCTGCCTGTGACATTTTAAATTAGTCTTAAAATAAATACCGAACAATTCCAAGCAGAACAATTAACTCTGATTCTGTATCTAGGACAGTATTTTCTAAGCAAATAAATTTCAAAATAATTTAAAAGCTTTTTCTGCTTTCTTTCAAAGTATCTATTTATAACTTCCAACTATTGAGAGACTTGGAGGTTAAAGCATAGTTAAATCATCTCATTTACGCAGTGATAGACTTAATTATTAATACAGCACTTCCACCATTCAATGTCATTTCCACCAACAAATCACAAGAGAAGCAGCACACTGTCACCAGTTTTTAATTTCTTTAGCTATGTACTATTCAATTAGTTGCAATTTTAGTTTTGGGATATTAAATACTGTAGATTTATCTAGCTAAAGCCTTTTAAATATTTTGCCAAATTGGTGGATATGGAGATTTCACCCCTGCCCCCATCATTGTAGCACCTCTCTGCAGCCTGGGGCACACATTAACAGTCTTCCTTTGGCAAACTCTTCAATTTCTCCAAAGAGAACCACACTTCACAGCTTTGCATTTTGAATTGTTAAAGCAGTGCTTTGCAGATAAGGCATGTAACTTACACATAAAAAATGCTAAAGGCAAACTTCAGTTTGTACACCCTTTGCCTATTTTGGTCCAGATGTATAACAGCAAAGAGTTTGTATCAAATGTGATTTCTGATTTTAACAGCATTTTTGCCGATATTTTGAGCAATTATTCATACCCTTTTGAAATTAATGCAAGAATTAATGCTTTTCAATCATATTTACTGTTGGTTTGCAAACTATTTACAAGCATGAGGTCCCAGGGCCTAACTCTATACTTAGAATTCTGACCAAATAAAAAAATCTCTAGAATTGTTTAGTGCTCTAATTAAATGTAATGTGCCATTAACCTAAAAAAGATTTATTTCAGCTTTTTCTTGCCAAACCATGAAAGCCATGGTAAAGCAAAAAAAAAAAAAAAAAAAAGAAGAAGAAAATAC
This sequence comes from Mohoua ochrocephala, assembly GCA_013398855.1. Lineage (NCBI taxonomy): Eukaryota > Metazoa > Chordata > Aves > Passeriformes > Acanthizidae > Mohoua > Mohoua ochrocephala. The sequence continues at coordinate 774,439 of VZTA01009240.1, read as the reverse complement.
CTAAGTTGCTCAAGTGTTCCAAATTTTTCTTTTTACCAATGATGAAGGTGTTTGCACACTGAGATGATAAACAATGCCTAAAAATCACATGGAAGTTCATGTGTTCCTTTCCCTCCTTTTGTTGATCTCCCTGGAATCAGAAAAAAAGATAAAAATGGATAGAAAGAATAAGAGCTAAAATGAAAAAAGCCCAATGGATTTATAAAAGCTATGTGAATTCAGATACAAATGTGGTTTTTTTCAGATTTCTTGACATCTGGGCATAGCAACTGACAGAGTGTATAAACCTGAACCTCTCTAACTTCATTTGAGGGATGGAACCAACTGGCCCAACTTCTTTAATGGAGCAGCTTTACCAACGAGCCTCTTCTCCAGAGAGGCAGCTGCGGATTCTCTTTTGCTTTCTCATCCCCCGAGTTTGCACGAATGACTTCTCAGCCAACTTTGTGCTGATTTCTAATGTCACAGGCAATGGAGTGATCACCTGGGAGCTGCGGTCGCGGCGCAGCGTCAGCATCTTGGTGCCAGCCCCCGGTGTGCTGAGCCAGCAGGCCCCAGCTGTCCCTGATCATTGCAGTGTCTGTTTGCCTTCAGCAAACATGCTGTGCATCCAGATGTGTCAAAACGTCTCTCGGAGCAGAGCCTGGACTTAAACAAGGGAGAGCTCTGGACAAGCATCTTTCAGGAGTATTTCATGTTTTATTTATCAAGATGCTGCTTTAGAAATCATTTCCCGTCATGCAGGGCTCAGAAGCAAGAGTGGAAGGATGCCTCCATCTATCTTACCTGCTGCCTCTCCACAAAGGAAGCAGCCAAAGTGGAGATGCCAAAACGGCATGAACACTCTCCTTCTGTGGCAGATGGACCATCACTTACCTGCAGCAGAAATGCTGATGATGTGGAAGGACTTGGAGAGTTACAGAATTCTCTTCCTTTGTTTCTGCTGCTCCCAGCAGCAAAATTGCATTAGAAGAAATGTGAAATGTATTTAGTAATTTCATGGCATGACCACCTCTTTAGAAATTTAAGTCCATATTACTGGCTAATGAATGAGAAATCCTGGAAATATAAAGAGATTATGCATTATCAAGAGAAGTCTCTTGAAGAAGCTGAGAGAGATGATAGATCCAAGACGAGTCAAAGCATATGATGGCATACATAACAAATTCTATATCAAATTTATGTTTTCACACAACTTCATTGAGAGACATTAAGCAAGGGAGACTTCTAAAGGGAGGGGAGATTTAATTTTCCTTTGCAATTACAGTGCACTAAGTATAAGGTAAGTGCCAAAATAGAATTCGCTTCATGTTGTGTTTAATTTTGAAGAGTTCCTACCACCATTGCTGTGCTGGGAGTAGTAAATGGAATGTGCAACATGACCTGGAAACATCTGACATACTCCTCGTACACGCACCTTCTTTGTACTGTTAATGAAATCTTTCACGCCACTCCACATATAAACAAGTTTGATTCCTGACTTTTAGCTATTTAAGAATAGAACAAGGGTACTCAGTCAGCACCCTGAACAAAACAAGCAAATATTACTTAAACTGTGCAATTTCCCACAGGCTCTGGTCAAAATTGCTTTCAAAAAGTCATTTGCTCAATTCGAAAACAGGAGCGTTTTGTAGTGAGGGATAAAACTACATCCCCATCTACTGTATGCACACTGAAGCAGTTATTCTGCCATCTGGAGGATTTTTCTAACGTTTCAGAAAATCTCAATCCAAACACAGTCCACTTTGGACAGTGCTTTTTTATTATCTATTAATAAATATTCCATAGAACAGACATAAATTATCAGGAATTAAATCTAGGGGATGCATTTGTAAAGCCAGAGTATTGACCCTCTCAAAATAAAAAACACAGATTCACTGCTCCTACTTTGGTTTTTTTCCATTTTTTTTTTTTCCTAAACCACCCTCCTTTTAGCGCACAGACCCCTGGCCCAGAGGTCCAGCAGCATCCTGGCTGGCTCTCGTTGTCCTGGCGAACAACTGTTTGCATGTTTCCTTCCTTTGCTTTGTTTATCTTTTATATTTAACTCAGTAAACGCTCCAGGGCAGGCACTGCCTCTTACTCCGCAGCCACACAATTACAGCTCTGAGCACAACCGGAGGCTCTCACCAGCTGAGGTCTCCCAATGCCAGCACTGCAAATTACAGCAAACACCACGGAGCTGGAAGCTGCTCCATGGCACTGCACCACTCGCTTTCAGCAGTTTTTCCTCAACATACAGCTAATTTTCACTCTCTGAAGAAGGACTGTTCTATGGACACAAGAAACTGGGTTCATACAAACAGCAAGAGAGCTTGCCTTCTCAATTTCTCCATCAAACACAGATTTTGATGTATTTTTTCTTGAGCTACTGATACAGAGGGCTGAAGGAGAAGATGATACACTCCTCCTCTGTAGGTATCTTTATTCAGGATAAAGATGACTGACTGCTAGGAAATGCAGTCACTTACAGAAAGTTTTCTGCAGTCTACATCATAACTTTTTCTACTAGTGGCAAACATTTGGCAAAGGCTGCAAATGTTATGACTGAGCCACTGTAGAAACAGAGTAGTCTTATTTCTTCCTCTTCCTCAATCAAAACTATAGAATAAGAGGGGTAATTAATTGAAAGAGGAATCATAGGAACAATTCTTTGAGGGAATGCTGCAGATCTTAGCTAATTTTTATTTCAGACTAGTGCAGTGCAAGGTAGGACTGTTCTGGCACGGTACTTGGAAGACCCCTCTGAAATAACCATATAAAACATGGTTCCCAAAAACCAAATAAGGAGTGCAGAAGCCCTGTCTCATAGATATTATATTTAAAAGTAAGCATACTAAAAGAAAGACATGAAATTTCAGAAATTGTTAAAGAGGTTTACTTAACATATATAAACACATATTAACATATATAAACTGCCCTTTTTTATATGACAGGAATGTACATCATGCTTTCTACATAAGATTGGAAATCATAATGCTTCATGCTAGACCGTCATTGTGGGAATAGCAAATACATGTCCAAAAACCTCTGGTTTTCTGTGTGAATGTAAAACAGTGAGGAGGTGTATGCAACCTGAATAAAGCGCTTCAACTTGAGAGATTAAAATAATGAGAAGAAAAAAAAAAGAGTGAGAGACATCAGTAAATCATTTTGCTTGACCTCTCCTAACTTAGAAACCATTATTAGCACAACATGTTTTTTCCCATTTGCCTGTGGAATTGTGACTCTATCACCACATCATTCTTACAGATACTGAACAAACTCTCTTGTAATACTCCTCAAATTCTACCAACAGTCATGGAAATTTAATTTGTCCCTTTGCATTTTTGTATCTTGGAAACGTATTTTTACCCTGAAGATTCAAATACCTGGATCCACCATACCCACACAGTCTCACTGACAGCCAGGGGAATTGGACATAGGCCAGTAGCCATGGTAGTACTAAACTATCTAAAGCAATTTACAATGAAAACCTAAATACAAAACTGCAGCATTAGGTGAAACTGCTAATCCTGGAAACTGATCTTAGGTATCAGCTGTACAAAGTAGTGGAAAGGTCCTTTATATTTCAAAGATAAGCCTTATTTATTACTACAAAGGTGTCTAGAGATTATAACTGTGATTAAATTAAGCCACGAGATCACTTTCACAATTTGCTTTAAAACTCCAAATGAAATTAAAAATCTCAATCAAAATCTAAAGAATATAAAATAATTTTTGCAATTGAACTTTCTGCTATTTATTCTCTTATACAAAGAGACATGCCATGACTTAAAATTCAACGAAGAGTTTCCACTTCTGAAATCACTCTGAAATACAAACTGCAAGATATTAATGGAACACAGGATATTTACTCTGCTTGTGAAATCAACTTGTTGCTAAATGTTAAAGGAAATGTGTACCATTATTCCCTGTGACTCCACCCTTCCCTGTGGGAATAATAAAAGGAAAGCAAAAAAATCACCTTTCTACTTTCGCTTGATTTTACTCGTCCTTACCAGGATTGGTTTTGGCAGGCTGGTAACAACAATTTCATCATTCCGAGGGCCACTCCTGGTGGAGAAATTTTTTGATATGCAGCTATCTTTCCATGGAAAGTCTTGTAAGAACACCACAGCTTGGAACACAGGCCTGCACAGCTCCTCAGGTCCTTAACAAAGCTTGGAGTGACCAACTGCAGCACTAACAGAACGAGAATGCCAGGAATCTGTGGCATTTCATGGTTTGCATAATGGTTCTACTTAAAGACAGCCTTCAATGTAATTGTTTTTAAATGGGATTTCTATCATATTTTTATCTTTCAAATAGATAAAGAGCTTACTGCAAGCAAGTGCTTTCTAGCATTTTTTCAAGAGACACTTTGCATTGATCAACTAAAGTCAAGCGTACAATAGAGGAAGATCTTTTTTTTCTTCTGTGTTTTCTTTTAAGTTAGTCCTGGTCTTTTCTCCGTGCAGTTTTGATCAGGGCTGCTTTTTGAGAAGTGTATCTTTCTGTTCTTCAGTCTGTTTAATCACTTTTCAATATTTCAGTGTTATTGCTGTGAGCATTATTTTATTACCTTTCTAATTTTAGGGTCTGTTTCTCCCTATCGTCTCATTTCAAAAGAGATTTTCTTAGCCCTTGATTATCTTCTCGCTTTTGGAAAAAATCTTTTTCCTCAGTGTGCCACACACACATCTCATGCCTTCTTCTTCCTGAGTATCTCACTCAACCTCAATGAAATTAGGGATGAAATACTTTAGTTGATAAAATATCACAGGACAAAAGATACCGGTCGCATCATCAGCAAGATCTTTGCTTCATGTGCTCAAATGACCTAGAAAAAATCCTGCATTACTGAATTATCAACTGACAGATCCAACAGAAGCTACTTTTAAGGGTGGCATCTTGCCTTTTGGCAAGAATTTTAATTTTTCACTCCATGTGCATTAGCGATAAATAAGTGGGACGATTAAAAGTAGATCAAAAAGTAGAAACAAAAGTAGAAAAGCTCACTAAGCACTAGTCTAACTGCTCCCAGGAACCTAAAAAAGAATCTTTTCCGCGGGGTATATTTCAGTGTTGAAAATAAATAGAATGGCTTTACTTCCTAGACTAGTTTTACAGACTTTATACCTCACCCCCCCACTCATCTAGAAAGGACAGATTTTGCAACTATCTCCACCTTCTCACCTAATGAATTTACTTGGGAAAAAAAATATTGTAGTGGAAAAACACCCTTAGACTCAACAGACACAAAATAAAATAGACAAAATTCTTGAAACTTTTAACATTTCCATGCTGTGGTTCTTTAGTTGTACTAATACGTAACACAGGCATAAGCTAAATTTCAGTTTCACTGTTAAGAGCCATGGATGTCTCCTGAGAGTACAAATCCGGCTTATCTTTTAAATGTGACTGGAGTCAGAACTATTTGTTTAAAGGGGGCAGTATATGCCCTTAAACACAACCATCACAAACTCCCTGATTTTACATGAAGTGTAAACCAAGTATTACATCAGTCTGCTGCATCTACTTGTCCCCTCTTTTTTAAAAAAGAAAATCTAAATGGAGTTGGCATATATCACAAAATGTTTACAGCCTTTGTGGGTCCCAATGGCATGTTTTTCCACCAGGGCTCATTCTGTCATATCTAGAAACTTTATTTTTAGCCAATGGCAAGTTATTCTGGTTTAAAAGACCAGTCTTAGTACCAGTACTTCACTTGTATGTTGCCAAGTTTAGATACTGTTACTTAACAGAAACTTCCTTGGTATCCTAAGGACACCTCCAGTTCATCAGCAGTACTGTCAGCAAGCTCATCTCTCTGCTGGAGCAAGGAAATACCCACAGATACATTAAGGGGGCTTGTTCCTCCATCTCCCAGGAGAGAGAGACAAACCTCCTCCTGCCTTCTTGGGCTGTAGTTCACTGGCTTTTAGTTCTACTCCATTTCAGAGCAGGAACTACTCACTTACGGAGGTAGTCTAGCAGAACAAAGGAAGCAAGTGTTAAATTAGGAGTATAAATCCCCTAATTTCTCTCAAGATTTAAATTTCCATTCCCAAAAGAGAGATGAAATTTCCAACTCAGCAGCTAATGCAGCAATAATTGAACGAATGTTCCATGTGTTGATTACTTCGCAGATAGCAAAGAGCCTATGCAGGTGGCTAAACTTACGGGATCAATAGTGAATACAGATAGTTCAGATTAATGGATTGACTCCTTAGTGGATGGTTACTGCCACCAGTGCAGCACTCACACCTTGGCCAGAATTCCAGCAGAGCACAGCAAATCAAAGTAGGAATGTCTCTGATTGATACCATGCCACTTCAAAGACAAAATACAACCGTAGCTGGTATTTCTGTGTACAGGTGAATAACTTTGCTGTAGTGTTCTAAATTAATTAAACTGCTTGCATACCCAGCTTCATGTAGACATATCTAAATCAATTTAAATAACACTCTGAGGAATTAGATTCATCCATTAATTCATTAAATCAAATTAAAACTATATAAGCGCAGCTGAAACAATTTAAAGTGCATCCACAAAAGGTAAATCAATTGCATTACGTGGGTGTAAATTATTAATCTAATGAATCCTTTACTGATTGCTATTGATTTTTTTACCAGTAAAACAAATATTTTCTAATTGGCATTTCGAGCCATGTGACCTTTAGTTTCCATACATGCACACACACATGAATGGATGCTTGCACTCACACACAGCAATCTTTAGCCAAATGCCTTGGGGGTGTTTTTCAGACCTAAAGAACAAGCAGCTTCTTTTTACCAGTTTTACAACTGGAACACAAGAGTAACAGAAGTCACAGCACAGCTTTTGAGTTGCTTCACAAACTGGACATATTTGCTTTAAGATGTAAGAACTACAATTATCAATAATGGGACAGTAATTTAACTTCTGGACTGTATTTGGCTAAATCTGTCCCTGTAGAAAAAAAACCCCATACAGTAAGCAATGTATAGAGTGCTACCTACATATTCCATTAGCTACTGATTAGACACTGTGTCTATTGGGACCCCTTTTGATTTTTCACGGGGTGTTTCTAAGTTTCCAGTGCCAGGGGATGCTTCAGGCCTTCGCACACAACTCATGTGGTCAGACCCCCCAGTCTGGCAACAGCCCAGTGCCACCTCCTGCCTGGGACCTGCTGACAGTGAACCTGTGCAGACACAGAGCTTAGGGAATGAAAATATGAACTGTATCTCTCTTTGGGTAAAAAACTGCCAACTCTACAACAGAATAAAACTGTTATGATATCGGGTATCTGCTTCTGATCCTGCTTTTATTGGCAGAAGTTAGAAAAGAAACCATAATGATGTTACCAATTGAAAGCTACAAAATACAATTAAATCATTATTAAATGAGTTGATTCTAAAGACAAAATAAAATAGCTTGTTATTTTAGGAATGCAAACAGCTTCTAAATCTTTTGCAAAAAAATTTTGTAAAATTCAGCTCCTAAAAAAACTACTCTAATGTTACATTATATATAACATATAACATTAGCAAAATTACTACAGCAAAAAAATTTGGCTTCTAACAAGTGGTTATTTAAGAATTGGATTTTAAACCTGGAGCTCCTTCTCCATCTTGTAAATTCTCAAACTTGTTTCTGTAGAAACACTATTCCTTTATTCAGCAGAGCAAAGATGGAGATCTGCCAAACTGTTATGCAAGATAATGAAGCAGTTTCTCAGAGGGTGAGAGATCACATGAAATCACATGCACTACAGAAGGATTAAAATTTCAGGAATGTTGAAAGTTTTACCTTCCATTAACTTCATAAATTACATGACATTTTAGTTTCAAATAACTACTTTGCTCTCAAAGTTTTAAGAGTACATAATAAACTAAGGATTTGTGTTTTCAAAACCCTATTCCACTTTTACCATTTTTCACACGGGCAGTAAATTCAAATCCTAGATGGAAGAAAAAGGAAAAATTTTCTGTAGCAATGGCAACTGCTCGAAATGAAGCGCAGTTTTTCATCTACTCTTTCTTTTTCTGCTGCTGATGAAAGTGATACAGATAAAGCTAATATTTCTTGAAAATTCAGATTTCTGCATCAACATAGATTTCCAGACTTGTCATGATATATTAGCTTACATTTGAAAGGCTCTTTCCTAGCCTCAATTCCTATTTTGACTCTGCATGTCAGGACACTTTTGCCCACGTGGAATTTTATAGTTAAATTTCAAAAGATCAATTTTGTTAAGGATTTTGTGAGTAGAACCCATCATAATATGACCACAGAACTGATACTTCACACAGCACAAGTCACAAGATTGTGATTTTTTTTTTAATGAGGGCTTGAATATATTTTACCATCAATCTACAAAAAGAGATATTTTCAATAGTTGTCTCTGCTTCAGCCTTTCCTTACAAGGAGTTCAAAATTTACCTTCACTATTAAGCACTTTTTTACAATCTGTTTATGAGCTGCGCTGATCAGTGTCCAGCAACTCAACTAATTCAGTCCTGAAGGGCCTAAGAAGAGGCACTTGTCATCAAAAGATTACTGTGATGATACCACGTGAGGTAGACATGGTCTTCTCAGATGATTTTTGGAGAGAAAAATGATGTTTTAAGGCTATTTTTTCCTTTGGCACAACTAAAGTAGCTTTTAAGTTCATGAACTTCTTATTTTCACTTTTAGAATACATCATAAAAAAATATTAAGATTTTGCAATTTTTTTAACAGGAAAATGTACACCTTGAGACCAAACACAATAAAAGGAGGCACATTTTATCTTCTATCATAAATCTTAAGCTTTTAAAGCGTTAGTTTTCCTATACATTACTAAGTAGGCAAATAAAACCACTAAAAGAAAATGATACTTTAGCTGTCCCTTTAGAGCTTTTTCCTACATTGGAAGAGACAGTTCTTTTAAGGATTAATTATACACACAGTAATTCAAGGCACTGGCTGTCCCCAGAGCCTGCAACATGCCTGGCTAGTGCACAGTTCCAGCATACAGGTTACTCACCAAATATGTAACAACTGGCTGAACAGCTCAGAAATCTGCCAGAGAGGTCCCACAGACTGCTCCTTACTGCCCCAGAGAACACTCCACACTCCAAACCCTTTATCAGAGTTATGGGCTATTCCTTGAGAATCACTTTTTAGTTTAAGTAAGACTATTACAAACACACATTTAAAAGCCTCCAAAATTAAAAGCTCCAAAGCTCAGCCCCGGCTCACCATGGTTGGTGGCAGATGAGAAGCCTCCCACCCCAGGACTAGTGAACCCGTATTCCTCCTGGGAATCTCTCAACTTTTAATAGGTATGTGTTTCATTTATTTTAAAGAAACAGACTCTGAGATGTATATAGAAAGTTCACTTGGGACTACTGTGAGCTAGATAGCTTATCAGTAATATCAGTCCATAATTGTTTACTTAAGACCCTCCAGTATCACAAATGACTTCCAATCACGAGATGTACAACTTTACATCCTACTCTATAGATCAGGCAGCCTGAAAGAAATACACGACTCTGCTAAGCTCAGAGTTTTACCCGATATAATACTGAGATACTTGAGAAGACAGCTGCCGTAGTATCAAACTAAAAAGCACAGCCACTGATACTCAGCTTCTTGGCAAGAACTGCCTGACAGTGCAGAAATAGGATGCTGGTCTGCTCAGTCATGTGTCCCTTTAGACATTGGTAATATTTTGTCATTTTGCCAGGATTCATTCATGCCTTTTGGATATGATACACCACAGCCACACACACACATGGAGATGCTCTGGCTCAACAGTCAGTTATTACCTGACTGGTCTGCAGGTCAAAGTTTAGGCAAATACAGAGGAGAAATGTTGCAATGGGATAATTACACGTACAATGGATCAGTCTCGGGGTTTCCAGCTGAAGAACTAAGGACCATTCTCAAGTAGGCAGTGCATTAGAGAGTATCCCTGTGGAGAATCTTGTGCTGGCAAGAGATGGACTGGATGACCTAACAGGACTTTTCCATCACTAATATGATTCTCTGAATTTCATGCTTTTTGACAGTATTACAAGGTTCGACAGGCATTTCTCTTCAGAAGAGGGATTAAGGTCAGTAAGAATCAGCATCAACTAAAAAAGTGCACATGAGGCAATTGTGATTGCAGTAGGCAAAAAGACACTCACAGTCAGAAAAGTATACAGTGCTTGTGTCTTCTGTACATGCTAAAAGCTATGACGTAATCAAAGACCTATATGGAGGAACAAGGAATAGGAGACTCATGCTTCCACACTGGTTTTCCTGTTACAGGGGAAGAAGACAGGTGCTAAGATGCTATAAAATAAAAGCAGTAAAGGTCTAACACCTTACACATAGCAGAGGCACAAAAAATACATACTGATTTTAAAAAGGGGCTTGGAGCAAATTGCACAGAAAGTCATGTTAATGAGTATTCATTATTGAAAGCTCAATACCTACTAAGAATTGAACTTCAGAAAACAAGTTTTGCTGTAGAATCAAGGAACACGAAGAGATTTCAGAAAAACGTTTAGTATCTTTATTTCATTCTCATCCGTGTTCTTTCACCGGGACTATCACAGAGATATGCTTGTAATCCCCAGTAAGGCAGTGGGATAACACACCATACAGCATATTCAACAACCATAAGACATAACAAACTTGAACAATCTATGCCAGAGGGACCAACGTGTGGCTCTTGAGCTACACATAGTTCTGAAGCAGCTCAAGTCAGCTCTGATACATCACAGGGTCAGCAGCGTGGCTGTCCCGGAAAGTGGCTGCTTCGAATTGGAGTGTGACAGTGAGTCACTAAACAGCTTCTGAGATGCTTGGTCACCATCCAAGCCAGCTGTGCTCCCATCCTACTATTTTTAAAACTGCCCTTCCTTTCAATTCTCTAAATGTACCAGCAAGACACCCCTGCAGTGTCCATGGAGTGTTGTATAAACACGGATAACAAACCCAAATATTCAAACTTTAATGTTGAAAATGTTGGCAATACATAGTAATCAGTGTAGAAAGATTAATTATGTAACTATTATACTCCCATCGCCATATGATGTTACACATTCCATCTTTCTCCACAAAACAGAGATCACAGAGATCTACTAAACTTCAAAGAGAATTCAATGTGAGGAAAGAAAACGCTTTGTCGTCTGACACAGACGATTTCAGCTAAGATGGTACTTGATCTGTGATGGCACCTCATCCTTCAATAAGTTACCTGCATGCTTAACCCTGAGCATGCTTCTTTTCCAAACTGATTTATTACCTTCCACTCTTTATAAGAAGGAATTGGTCAAATTAATTTCACCAGTCAGTTGCATAACTCTCAATCTATAGGCAGCAGATTTGGCTCAAAAGCCCAGATAAGTGCATCTACTTGGTGAAACCACTAGTGTTTTCAGGAATCTTACATTCTATGGAGGTAAAAGAGAGGGGTTAAAAATTTTCCACAGAATATTCAAAAATCACTCAAAATTATTTTGTCGCAGAATTTACTCTAGTTCTAGGTCAGTGGTTGTCTGTCTTTAACAGTTTAGATTTCCTTTCAAGCACTCTCAGATCTACAGTTCAGAATAAGAGACAAAGTATAAATATTTTTTTCAAAGATAGTCTGCAGGTTTCTTCATGACTCGTGCTATACAGCATTCTGATGCATTCCAGAATACAATGTGAACTTAGTCCTTGAATTGATACTAAAAATGATTTATCTGCAACATAATTTGACATTTAAAGACAATTTACTCATAAAACTGACAAAATTCCTTATGTCAGCAGATTTTATCGTTTTCCTTAAAGAAACATTAATAAAGGAATTACAAGTTCAACACAGGAACCATTGGCCAAGACAGAAACGAAGCCAGCTGAGGTGAAGGAAAACTCGGTTCAAAAGGGCTTGAAAATAGTTTCTATACATATTTAAATATTCTGGTATGTGTGTGGGCTGGGCTAGATCTCAAGGGAAAAGCAACGAGATAAGCCCCTTCCTGCTGGTAAATGGCAACTGCAAGTCAGCAGCTTTGTGATTCCAAATTCCCCAGTCTTTCCCATCCTACCGTCTGCTGCTTGTCACGTTGTAAAAGCTGGTGAGAGCAGAGCCAATCGGCTCAAATAAAATAGGAGCCTTTAAAAACACACGGTGTTTCAAGGATTTCCTGTAATCCAGCTGTTTAGAACAATAACTGACCATCTTCCTATTAGTTTCATAATTGTATCAAAGATATATTCAGAATAAATAGAGGTTTCAAGCTAGATGGATTTGAAAGCACCAGCAAACCTGTGAAGGTGCTCAGAGAGAGAAGCTGAACTGTGGCTATACCACACCTCCCACCAAACCAAAAGGCACTGGCTGAGCTGGGCCTGCAGATGGGGCACACCCTGTGGAACCTGCAAATCCAGTACCCATCCAGGCGCCCTACCGCAACTGCCCCAGAACAAACCTCCACACAAGCACATTCCAAAGGACAACGACAAAAAAGGGAGGATGCAAAAAAGCCAAATTCCCTGCTCTCTAACCTCCATGTCAGATCTTTTCATCAGACATCTTTGTTCCCATCTGTCAGGAGGGTGTGATTACCAAGTATTCTAATTGGCATTAGCGGGAGCAATACTCCAATTTTTAAATTGTAACAATCCACTTCTGAGCATTCCCTCCTGACTCTTGGGCACCAGAAAAGAGCAATCTCATTTAGAGTATTAATGGATTTAAAGAAAATCTATTAAAAGTGAAGTAAGATAGCACTAATGAGGTCTGAACACTATATGGCAATAGAAAGACAAAAATAGCGAAGTAAGATTAGAAGTAGGCATTGACAAAATTGAACTAAAGGATTTCCACTCAATTAATGTTTTTAATGTATTATTTTAATTAATGCATTTTTTAAATTAGTAAATTAATGTATTTTTAAATTTTGTTCTGCATTTATGTTATTATTAGCAGCTTCCTTTCTGTTGAAACAAGGAAGCGAGTGGTAGAGCAGCAGAAATAAAGCCGATGGGATGGTGAAAGGTCCTTATTGAGCAAGATGCTTCACTTCGGTTCTGGATGCCCCTATGCTTGTAAAAAGCATGCACAGGGTTACAGGTTTCCTGGTTGCTAGGAAATAAGAAATATTGCAATATGTTTTGCCTTGGCACATTGAATAAATATACAATGAAGTTCTTTAAAACATGAAAAAACTCGAGGCTAGCCAAGATAATGAAATTTTATGAAACCTGTGCTATTCACAGAATTATTCTCTTGCGCTAAGGTAGCCTAGGAATGTTTTAGATCTCTTGTTCAAAACTCACCCTAAATGTAGAAGGCATATTTTGGCCCAATAGAGAAATATCATATTGAGTCAAAATCTGGATATAAAGTGAAGAATAAAAAATAAACAGTTTATTTTTACTATGGCAATGAATTGCTCCATAATTCTGACTGAATCTCATAGGAATAGTAATCTGTAGAAAAAGAAAAGATATATGCAGGTGACATAAAACAACTGTCAAGTTATAACCAAAAAATGCCATGAAAGCTTCAGAAATCCAAAACAGTCAAGCTAAATAGGCAACATAAAGACAAATAAAACTTAATGTTCAAAAATACCAAACAAAGCAGTTTTAGCATGACAGTTGTAAATGAATTCTGTCAAACCAAAAAATTTTGTGACCATTGATTTAATGGAAAAAATTTTGTGACCATTGATTTAATGGCAGAAAGCTCAGCAGAAACATCTGATCGTTGTACCAAAAAAAGGTAACAAAGTGTTAAGATAGTCGGGGAGCTGAATGAAGATTAGCACTGAAAACACTATAATTTCCTCAAGGAATAAATAATAGGTCTTCACCTCAACTCTGTGTTTATGAGTCATTGCTTCTAAAAAGAGAACTGCAGAGGAAAGATGCAAAATTGCACAGAAAAGTCTCTTCTAAGTAAGAAAAGGACTGCAACTGGGCAAACTGGTATGTCTTCATGATGGATAAAGATTAGATTTTTGTCTCAGATTACCAGAAAGAAGATTTAACAAATTAACATCTGAACTTCCTAAAGCCAATTAAAAAAATACCATAAAAAGAACAAGACTTTTTAATTTGGTTAAACTACAGAATTCATTGCCAGAGGAAGTGTTCAGGGCAGAAACTTCACCTCTTCTGTGTGTATACATCTCAAGAATATGCAGGCACTGTCAACGGTTTTAAAAAAGATGTTAAAACTTTGGATTAAGGCCTAACCTAATTCCTACTGAAATAAAAGCAGCACAGAGTTATTCAGGGGAAATATTTTTCTACCCATGCTTACTTGAAACATCTCCAGCATCTGGTTCTCGCCGTTCTCGCAGACAGGAAGCTGCACCAGTGTAATCACTGTGTGTTATCGTTTGCTACCCTCAATGACATCAAGACAACATAAATAGAACATTTAACAGTTAGGAGAGACCGGGGCTTTCCTTAGGGACAAAGTGGTCATTTGCTAATGATCCATCACACAGACAATGTAACCCAAACGCTCAATTCTGTACAAATTGTACAAGTTCCTTCCACTCTTCTGTACTGCAATGTACTTTGCAGCAGAGCAGTTCTGCCTCACAATATCATCCCACTGCTCACTGCTGTTGTAGCTTTCCCTTCCCTGCACACTTTCAAAGAGAAAATCAAGACTGCATTGAATATGGACGGGGAAGCAGAGATGCAACCAGAGATGGACTGCTGCAGGATGCATTTCTGCCTGACTGATACATTCAGTTTCTAGGGATTATGGAGAAGCACATATTTGAAGATATGGCCTCTTAAGTTAATTTTCCTATGTTATTGCAGAACACATATGAAAATACATGTATTCTGTAAGAAACTATGCTATCAATATGTGTGATTAAAGAAAACAAGTTTATATAGCAGTCCAGTGTATGAGAAAATTAATTAACATATTTAGCATGCAGAGAGATGGATTTCAGCCAGCACAAGACAGAAGGAAGGGGATTCAAGCACTGAACATGGTGTGAGACAGTCAGAACTGGCATCGGGAAAAAGCAGGTAGGAGGCTAATTAGCACAAGATTTGGAGAATGGGAGAAAATGCAGCAATATGAGAGAAGAAAAGCAAGTGGCCCTTGCTAAGAAAACTCCAGTAGGCTTTCCCATGGAAATATTCCTACTTTTTTAATAAAAAATGCTTGACTATATACTAACAAGTAATATTAGGTTCTCAGACTACCTCTTTTCTGTGAGTAGATTGTTTGCGATACAATAAATTTCTTATTAAGCACATAGCCATTCATTTGCAGTAAAGCATTCTCTTCAAAAACTTTAGGGTTCAGCATTAATCTATATTTGTGAAGTATACATTGTTTAATGTCTTACACAGGCACATATGTCTGCAAAGTTACAGGTGGTATCATCTAAGATACTGTTCGTCTCATCAGTTCTAGTTGTTCTTCCTGCTTAAAACTTCATTTCTTCCTTGCATTCAAACTGAGATGGCAATACCCTTTACATCACCTCTACATTTAGCCTACACACAATTATGAAAAGATGGTGGTGTCAGAGCTGCACTGTGAAGGAAATACCACAAGTTCTGAAGTTTCTCTTGTCCCTAAAAGTGTAACAAGATTAGTATGGGAATGTGGAATGGTTAAAAGAAAGGAAGGAAAGAAGAAAGAAGAGTAGTCTGGTGTATAAACCACTATGCACCACTACTGTATTAGCACAGGGTGTCTCAACTGCTGCAAGAGCAACAGTGGGTGTGACGTGCTCTGTAACCTACTCGACATGACCCCTCAGAGACAGTGACACTGGTGGCTCTCAGAAGAACAGTAAGCTTGGGATGGCTCTACAAAAGCAGATACAGGATTTTCCTACGTGCCTTTTGAAGAAAAAAATATTTAAATATCCAAAAAGGAGTCAAGAGAGCTGGATTACAATATAATATTATTTATTTATTTTGTAAATTCATTCATTTGATTAATTATGTATACTGAAAATCATAGCTAAGCAAAGTGCAAGTGAGCAAGTCAGAGAACTGTCCCTATGGGACATGAAGTAACTGTTTACTCAAAATTAATCTAGCATATTTACAGAGTAAAATTTTAAAAAATCAAAAAGGAAGAAAATTGTTCATTGAGTTTAAAGTCTCCACCTTTGTATTAAGAGACAAGTCCAGGACAAATGATCTTCTGCACTTGAAAATACTGCAGCTCTATTATTTTGGTACTCTTTTGCCAATATTCAAACAGCTTTAGCTAGATGTCAGTGTCTGGTTTTTGTATAAAACATACACGACTTTGAGAAACAGTCTACTCGAGTTTATACTACTTTATCTGTAACATCCTTTCAACACTACTCTTCAAATTGTGAACTATCTGAGCTCTGAGAGGCTAAAAAATGACTGAAGTTTTTTATTTGACATAATTTGTTTTCATAATGAATCTTTGGCATGAGACAATATTACTGCATAGTACTTAAATACCTTCTTTAAAGACTAATATACTTTATTCAAAGGCATTTTAAGCAGTTTAAGCAAAGAATGGAAAGCAGGCTTAGATGGCGCTCCCTCCTACAAGTGTCAGAATAATTTCTCGAAAATCTTTGTCAAACATTCAATTCCTGCAATTTACTCTAATTTAATAAAAACACCGTTTATTGGGGTTCAGTACTTGGACCCTGCCAAGTTTGCAGCTGATTCACCCTCACACTAAACACTTAAAATCTTGAGCATCCTTAGTTTTTTCTGCTGACTCCTCCCAGCAGCCAGATTAGACGAGTCTTCTTCACTCACAACAAGGCTGAAATCCTTAATTTCTTCCAGCGCTGTGTTATGTAAGGGACCCCGAGCAGCGCAGAAGGTGCGTGAGAGGTTTGCAACAGGCCCTTGCCAGCCCTGAGGCTGGCAGCAGTGGGGCTGAGCAGTGCCACCGTGCCCCAGGGGACCTGCTAGCGAGGGGCAGAAGCAGGATGCCGATGTGGGACACGGCTCTGCAGAGAGCTGTCCCTGAGGACGGGACAAGGGCAGGGAACTGCAGCTCTGAGACCACATGCAGGCTGGCTCCAGCTGTGCAGGAGAAGGTACAGTCTGGTTTGGTCAAACGGCTGCTGACTGTACGCCTTGCTTCCCACTGCTTCTGCCCCTGCTCCTCAAAGCTGCATACCCTGCTTTTGGCTTATTCTCCTCCACCTCCTTGTCTGCTCAGGTTTAGACTCCAAATTCCCTTCCCTTTTCTATAGGAGGCACAGTCCCTGCCAACTTCTTACTTCTGGCCCTGCTCCCAGGCTTTCTGCCCCTTATTAAAGGATAGAAAACCTCCAAAGGAGATCACACTTTCTTTACATAATCTATTTAATAATACTTTTCAAGTAATTCAAAGCTAACTCTCACTCCTGAAAAGATCTCAAAGGACTCCAACAATTTAAAAGACTAAAATCTGTGTTGAATTATTGAATACAAAGGATGACAAAACCCACTATTGTGGGCTTCCACAAATATACCCAAAATACCACAAATGCTGCCAAGTTCAGTCAGTCAAAACTGTGAGTCATAAGTGACTTAAAAGGCATAAGGGCCGAGCGCTTGAGTTTCTTTCACATTTTTTTTCAGGTCTGACACTTTCTTTGTCCTTTCTCATTTGAGCTTTTGGTATATACTATAACCAAGTTCTAAAGCTGTTCCCACAGCTACAAGGGAGGGAAGATCAATGAAAATCTTCCTCAGGAAGAACAACTTAAATCCACACCACATTACATCAAAAAGATTGGACTAAAACTACAGTAAATGGCAACACCATATCACTGTGAAGCCCAACTATGCACCCTACTGGTGTTTTTCCAAAATGACCATGAAAATGCATTATGTTAACTGAGGGGACGATTTTGATATATTCCAACCCGTTTGGTTCAAAGACCCTTCAATTAGGCATGCATCTCTGCATTCATTTTATCATTTTTGTATACTGTACAGTTAAAATCAGAAATTATCTAATTTATCTGCACACAGAGAAATCTTGACTAGACCAGAGGCTCTGAAATTTTTTTATTTCTTCAGGCCTCTAGTTGTAAGCAGCAATGTAATTACTGCCCACTTCTGAGTGTAGCCTACAAGCTAGTTTACATATCACATTTCTCTCAATGCCAGGTAAACTGTGGTAGAATCCCAACATACCTACTGGTATTTTCCTCTATGCCCCTCTTCAGTCACAAAGGTCTCAGAAACTTTTCTTGTAGAAGAATGATTTCCTACATCCACAGCTTCTTAAGTATATCTAATAACACCAGTTGCTAAAATGAAAATTCTTATTAATTTTGAGTATCTCCACAGGTAATGTTCAGATGCAATTATCTTTAATTAGGTGTCACCCTAAAATGGTTTGGCACTACCAAAATCAGTCTCATGCATTAGTCAGGGAGCTTAAAAACTTATAATTAATAGGACTCATTCTTCTCATCTTGTTCCATGTCAGCAAGGAACCGTCTGAAAATACTTCTCTGCACTCCAGAAAACAGAAGCAGCTGCACGAAAGAAGAAGTCACTTTTATTTTCATATGCCCTGCTGAAATTTCTGCTTTCCCTGTACCATTACAAGTGAACACAGTGTTTTCTGACACTTAGGATTCCCACAGTAGTTTTAAAATATATTGCTTTATCCTCTAATATCACATTATGAACCATAAGCACAACTATGACAACTGATATTCTCTGGTTTTTTCCTTTCAAAGGGCAAATATTTTTTAAAAATATCTACACCTCAGTCTTCTTCCTCTCAAATGTAGTTTATTTCACTCAAGGTGTTTACTCAATGATATTTCTACTAAGAACATTTGACCTTTAAACAAACATTCCAGACTATGTCCTTTGGGTGAAAACACCCTGGTTGAGTTTCCTTCCACGTGTTCCCCTCCAGCATGTTTGTTTTGTTCAATCCCACATTTATCCCGCTCATTGATTCTGGTCTGCCAAAACACCTCATTTCAACAAACTCCATTCTAATACCCTTATACAAGGTCTTGCCCATTGCTGGGATGCTGAACATCCACTTCGCTTTAATTAGAGCAGCCACAGAAAAGGCAGTATGGGTGTCTGTTTTAGTACCAGAGGAACCACAGATCCTGACAAAAAGTGATTTCAGGGCAAATTCTCCTCAATTTCCTGAATATTTAGAAATATTCAGAAGTGCACCAAAGCGAAAAGGTAGAAGAGGCAAACATTTAAGAGTTTCATGCAGTGCCCTGAGGTAAATTTAGGGGAACTAGCACTGTGGTGATAAGCCATCTATACCTTTTCAATTCCACTTGATACATCTGTACTAGTGAGTTTTTAACACATTTTAACATATTTGATGCTTAGAGAACTGAGTTTTCTTCTGTTTGTAGCTTATCTGATACAGTAGGACTCTGATGCTAACAGCGTGCTCTAACTACTACTGTAATATGAATAATAATCACCACGAAAGCTGAAGATGAAAACAAGAGAAGACAAACTGTGCCAACATTAATGTAAAAGCCACTGAAAAACCTGAGTAAGGAAGACCATTAATGGACAAAATATAACTGCAGATCTTCAGCTGGTTTTGCTAGAAGTCTTGAAGTATGATCTAATCAAGGACGCCTAATGCCTCATGCCAAGCCCACACAGTGTGTTAGCCCCACTTTATTCAAGATGCTTTTTTAAAAGTATAGTCTGAAAAGAACACAATCCCATATAGAAAATCCTAGATTCTGAGCAGAATCAGAAAGTTTATAAGAAAGACTTACACTGGCAGGGAGTTACTTATAATACTTTGCCTGATACTTCACACTTGCAATTGCTGCCCACAGAGGTACATTTCCACAAGACAGTATCAGCAGAAGATGCATAACACTGCAAATTGTGCCTTATCACTTCTGTGAGCACTCACAGAGTGCAGGCACCATTCTAAGTACCATCTTAAACAGAAAAGTTTGCAGTGGTAGAAGAAAAAATGAAGCTCCTGTCAGGAAACTTTAGGCGGCTGGGATCAAGTCCAACAAATCCTCCTGACTCATCCATTATCTTCCTGGTTTTGCACTTGTTCTTAAAAATTGTCTGTTTTCCATCCTAAATTGTATTTCTTCATGGACCCATCTTAAAGCCCTAAAACGCTCTCACAGAATGCACAGCAGCAGATCTGAATCCATGAAGCAGATATTTCAGAGATTAATAATGCAAATATGAGATTATAAAGTATTGGCTGCAGAACTTTCAGATTAATGCATCACATTTCCGGGCATGTGCCTGAACTCATTCTAGCTGGCCTGTGAACACTCATAAGAATTGCTATGAACTGGAGAAATGAAGGCAGGCCAGTTCTGTATGCTTGCATCGCTGGATTGCTACTGCCCAGCGAGTACTGGATTCTGTAGTAGTCATCCAGGTATCCAAAGCTATTTTGTTATATTGCCCAAAACTGTTGCGAGTGAATGTAGAGGAAATACTGCATCCAGTTACTGGAAACATCTTTTAGTTAAGTGGTGCAATATGAAAACACCTAATTTAGGCCATCCCTGCCTTACCTTGAAGGTAGAGAAAGGAAAAGCCACGTAGTTCTCTGATTATGCAAGCACTGGTAGATAACCAAGAAAGGCAAACTTGGTTAATTTGGTCAACCAAGTTTCACAGGGATCACATGTTTAAGAATGAAATAATATAGATTGCATATCCAATTACAAATTGTGAAAAGCTTTCTAGCAGCTGTTGAGAGTCTTCATTTGGGAGCTCACATCCCTATCTCATTACAGTAAATGAATCATGATTTCACAAAGCTGTGTTTAACAGTCCATACGTAAAAAACACGCCTAACAAAGGCCAGCTGAGTGCTGCCTGAGCACTCAGGCAGCATCCAACTTTGACGTGCAGCTTTGACTGGCAATCATATTATTCTACTCTATCAGAGTAAAGTAAATAATTACAATATTATAATAATATAATAATATTATAAGACATGCTGCCTTCCTAAGAGGGGGAAAACAAGAGCTGTGTTTGTAGTTGGGCTATGCTGTACAGTCTCCATGCCACACTGTAGCATGTGACTTTATTATTTTTCCTTTGTCTGAAGAACTGCAGGAAACCTCACTGAAAAGCACATTGCTCAGGCTCGAGTACTGTGTATTCCTAACTTACTTTCCAAGTAGGTTGAGAAAGCACTTTCTGGTTTTGGAACATTTGAGCAGCTCCAAGAGCAGGTCTTCTCCTTGCTGATTTTTCCCCTTCTTTGTCATTACCAGCCTTTCAGCCCCCTTTCCCTGGGCTGTCCTCAAGGGCAATGAAAGGCAACGCATTATACAGCTGGAGATGCCAGTAGATACCAAAAGTTAAATGTCAAATCTTCATAAAAATACAAACCCTATTACTTGCTTCCTTTCTATTCATGCAGTGGTATTCACCACGGTGAGAATAGGATATGTACTTTTCAAATTCTCTACCTCTGAGGGGTGCTAGATAAGTATAATGGTAGTGCAGCCAAGATTGCTAAATTTATTACAGGAGCCTGTGATCCCAATAGTATATTGCTAATAACAGTGCCAAATATCCAAAGGCAGCTGCTCTGTAGAGGTTATCCAGTCCTGTACGCTCCCTCACAGAATACTGCAGAGCAATAAGCAAAGGCATATTATACCAGTGGGAAAAGCAAGCTGCTCTTCTTAGATATAGATGAGTAACAAACATCCAATATTTCTTTGAAAAATCAAGGAAAACTGTGCCAGAGGACAAAAAGGACATCTGTGCCAAAAGAAACCAGAATCTCTGCAAACTGAAAGTGTCTCTATTGCTGCAAGAACGATGAGCCAGCCCACGCTAACTGCCCTATTCCATTAACGCAGTCTAACCCTTTTTTTCAGTCTAAGCACAGCTCATAAACAATTTGTTTTCCATTCACAGCCCCAGACTTCAAAAATAAATTTCTTTGGACTAAAAAAACCCAACATTCTCCTAGAAGTTTGCTATGACATTTTTGCAAATTCATGCAGTCTGAATTCCAAGGTGCTCACAATCAATCTTTCTTATTTTATTCTGCATTTAGGTTGAAGATTTGGGTGTTGAGTGCAATGCACTTCATTTTCAACTTTCAGTGCACACAATTACGTTTCCATTATTTTAACAACATTTTCAGTTAATATTTTTCCAGTGACTGCAGCAAAACCTTATGCTACAGCCCATATTTCAATTTTTTTTTTTTACTGCTGAGAGTATCCTGTCAGTTCTTCTACATTAGTACTGGCACATCCTCTTAAAATAAACCATCTGCTAAAGGCAAATTCCTTTGTTCCCTGCCTGGGCACACTCCCCAGCCATTTGGAAAACAAAGATGGGAAAAGGGCTAGATGGAGAATTCTTTGGGATGGTGAAGAACATTCAAAAAAGCAGTATTTTACTTGAGCGATAAATGACACGTTCCTGAACGCCCACCGGGACTTCTAGAGAGCAGAGGGAAAAAAGTTGGTAAGAGCAGACCTTGACAGGGTGACGATGACATTTTACAACTGTTGTTGAAGGACTGCCTGTGTGGGGTCAGGCCCTGCCCTTGGAGATGTTTGCTACTGGCAGAGATGGTACAATGTGACAGGCAGAGTTTAGTCAACAAGACTCTAACAATTTATGTAGCGATCATGCTGACAAAAAGTGACCCTAATCAGTAATATTTTTTACATTAAATGCAAAGTGCATGCATGTGTGTACGTATAACACACGTATATTTATATTTTTATATAATTTATATAGACAGATATGCACATCAGCATCTGGATAGTGACAGATAAACTTGAGCACGGATGACTTTAAAAAGAGGAATTCTGCAGCTGCTCAGGCACTCACACTATCTTCTCATCCCTTTGTGTAACTAAAAAAGACCTTCTTCCAAAGTGGAAGGAAAAAAATATAACCCAGTGCTGTGAAATCCTACTTTGAAGTGTTCCAGTAGCTATCCTGACTGGAGTATCTGAGTAACAGCTATGGAATACTTTGATTAATATTTCTTCTATTGTAACTTAAAAAAACTTAAAACTTGAAAGAAAAGAAAAAAAAATTGAAAGACCTTCTAAGGAGGCCAAATGTATTTCAAGATCTTGCCCAGCCTGCCCTCAGCGTCTCTAGCATTTGGCCAAGTGCATCTTCGGGCTTATTGAAATAAAGCTGAGTATTACTGCAACACTTGCAGACACCCTGTCTGCATCACTGCCATATATACCAGTACCTGTCCCTCTGGAACCCTCCTGAAGTCCCTCCACACCAGGCTGACCTGTCAGACTGAAGTCCTGCTTGGTGAGAACACCAACGGATGGGCACTTTAAGAGAATCCCACTTAGTGAAAGGCTTGAAGCTTAAAATCTCTTGAAAACCTGAAGGCCTTAATTTTAACTGTGGCTATTGTCTTTGTGCATAAGTTATGAAGATACTCTCATTCTTCATGTAGATCAATTCCCCTATTTCAGGAAGAAAATATTCTTCCGTTCATTTCAGTGCACAAACAAGTTTTAAGTGCATGTGGAATACTAATATTCCCATCCTTAACCTTCTGTAATATTGTCAAGCATGGATCAAGGAATCCTGTTTCTGAGACAGTAACAGAAAGGAAGTGTCTGAAGGTCAAAGGAAACATTTCAATTTCTTTTGCTAGAAAAAGCAGCAAGGAAAATTTCTGCCCCTACCAAAGATTGCACACTGACACTGACTGTACTTGCATTGTAGGATCATTATTATTTCCATGAAATGATGATATCTTTGCAGACATGCCAGTGGTGCCCACACAAAGACAAGTATTTAATGACAGAAAATTCCAAGCAGCTTTTGCAAACAAAAACAACATATTTTGCTTAATAATAAAAATCAAATTTTAAAAGGCATTAGAATTAAATCACCCAAACTCCAGTTTCCAAGGGGAAACAGATCCGGTAAGGCAAAAAAAATTAGCAAAAGCCAAAAAAAACCCCAAACATCCAACAAACCTAAACTGAAAAAACCTCCAGCAACCTAATAAAAATATTAAAACAGACACGCTACTAGCATATACATTCTAGTGATATATTTGAAAAGCCACTCATACTGACACTTCTGTTATTTACTATTTTTAAGCACAAGGCTGAGAGCCTGCAATAGAAATTGTTGCAGTCCTTGCTTCCTCATATATAACAAGTCTGCCTCTTTTTGAGCACAACAGTGGAGAAAGGTCAAACAAATAAAATCTATCAATAACAGGAAAATAGATTGAGCAATATAATCTTAACTTCTACTCTA
The DNA here is from genome assembly GCA_013398855.1 of Mohoua ochrocephala. NCBI lineage: Eukaryota > Metazoa > Chordata > Aves > Passeriformes > Acanthizidae > Mohoua > Mohoua ochrocephala. The sequence continues at coordinate 750,247 of VZTA01009240.1, read as the reverse complement.
GAAATAAATCTGGGAAGAATTTTTGGCATGAAAGATAAATACACTTAAGACTCAAAGCCAGTTTAGATTCACTCACATAAAATTCTTTTGGACAGAAACAATTATTTACTACACAAGTATCTAATGCCTAACAAAACATTAAGGTATCTAATCTACTACAAGAAACCTTGATTTTTCAGAAAAAAAAAAACCTACATCAGCATTGACCTAGAGAGGCTCGCATTTATATGAATGTTACTCTTTTCCCTGAGTCATCCCATCAATTTACTTTAATACGACACTGATCATCATGTGGCTCCATACAGAGCTCGGCTCAGAAACGGAGACATTCAGGGGAGCTCGGAAGCATCTCAAAAGCAGATAGTGGTCATTCTCAATCACCTCTCTGCTTCCTGCGTCTCCGGACCAGCTGAAGGACAAACAACTGGACCCTCATTCTGCTTGGGGCTGCACTGTAATATTGAGACTAAATACATGACACTAGCATCCTACACCACCACACAAAGAGGATCTGATATTATGTAATCTAAAGGCAAACTCACAATGGCCTACATATCTTTTGACATTTTAGGAGATGATGGACCTGACAAGTCACAATCATCCGCCAAGTATAATGGTGGTGGAGTAATCAAGCAGGTATTACTCTAACAAATGCCAAAGAGTGTTTCAGTACAGCTCCATCTGCCCAAATTCATAATGCCATTCTGAGAAGAAATAAAAATAACCTAAAACATGCACTCACTCGAAAATATATTTCTAATTAAAATTAAATGTAAACACAGTCATCAGTATAATGTCTATTACGGAGGTAACATTCTTGGTAGACTTAAACTGGAACGCTGAATTTGTTGAGAAACGTAAATCAATCAGTCTGAATCAATTCAGAAACACAAATCAAGGTCAATCACAATTCAGAATTTAGCAAATTAAATTACTTGTTCATTTATGGTTAACTTCCTTAGGTTAATCTTAAGGCTGCATAAGCTTCACCTAGTATTATGCTTGAGACTTAATAATTTGCCTTGACATTTAGAATAGCTCTTACATAAAACTTTGGATTTGTTTTTAAATAAAAAGCAAGATGACAGAATAAACAATGCTGAAAATATACTCCTCTTTCCCAGAGGAGCTGTAATCTTGGATCAAAAGCCTCTTTCCATCAGTATTATATTTCCAAAGTTGTTCCAATTAAACTCTTTTTCCTCTGATTTAAAACTATTAACTGTATTTATTAAAACTGGCAATATGTATTTTTCTGCTTTTTTTCTATATACTTGACCAATAAAAACATACATGTAAGATGTAAAGTATTTTCATTTTATTAACTGTAAAATGTGTTAACTGCTTAAATATTCATTTTTTTCATTATTTAAACTATCTTAGGTAAAATAAACTGGCCAAAACTGGCACTACTGTATAAAGTCAGTACTGTGTTCATACACCATCAATAGATTAAAGAATTACAATAAATGGGTTATGGTACAACAACAATATTGTGAAGCAAGTCTAAGCTACCAGAGAGGATTTAAATCTCAGAAACAGCTGCATAACAACCACACTTCTCTGAACAGTAACAAATTAAGGGCATCCACAAGACTCCAGCTGTGCTAATGAGTTCTTCCTTCCACATCTACAGAGATGATCAAAATACCTGCAGGACTTTTTAAAGAACATGAGCGCTCTTATGTCTCCATCCTAAGAAATTGAGTCTGATACATATCATTTGTGTTATTATTCATTTCTCATTTTACCAGTTTTACAGACACATATTCAAATTAAAATACTCAGCAGGAAAATCAAGACAAGTGGAAGTATAAAACCAGAAGAATTTTGTTTTAAAAAACCCACAAAAATAAAATTACAGAATAATATCTACCACCTCAGAAGTCATTTGTAAGATGATTCAAAGGGAAGATGAGTTTGGACTTGATGAAATTAAATTAAAAACTGCAATAAATCTGTGCTTCAGGAGAGACTAGACTGCCTTGCTCAGCAATATGCTCCATGACAAGTTAACCAGCATAGTGTAGTATTATGTTTTGATGTTTTGTTTGAACTACATTTTTTCGCTGGGGAAGTGGGGCTACTCACAGCAACAGTTACCCATCATACTGGTACATCTCCTACAACCAATTGATTCCAAGCCTGCTGTATGCTATAAAAAGCTACCAAGGAGACTGGGGAAGTAAAACAAGGATGTCATCACAAACATCCATTCAAGTTAATCACTAAAGCCTCTAAAGAGCCTTGAAACTTCATTAGAAATTATAAAGCATGTGAAAGTGCTGGTAAGAGCAGCAGCAGCAGCACAATGACACAGCCACTCACTGGGAGCTGCTCCCCAAGCGCTCCGGCGCACACGCACCTCCCTGCACACAGAACATGCCGGGTACACACCCCCACGGAGCATGCGAGGTCAATCACTCCATCCTGCTAATGAGAGCAGGCAAGCACACAGAGAAATACCAAGTTTCTGCAGCTCCTCTGCAAGAAATCATACAAGGTATCACACCCGTTCAAAGGCAGAGCACTTAATACAGTGCACTAAAAATCACTGTTCTAGGTGAACGTGTGCCTTCCCTATCTAAAGAAGGCAACCCCGCTTCAGCTAAGTCTCACTTTCTGATTATCTCTTCCTTTGTTGTCTCTTCCATTTTGTCATGCATTCCACAGTGCTTTATTCAGACTGCTCTTTTTACTTAGTTGTCTTTCTTTTCTCCTCTTTTGTGTAATCTCCCACCCTACTGTGTTAATTCTGTGCTTTGCATGCTGACATCACGGACCTCTAAAGCATTAGTGCACAGAGATTCTAGCCACCGTCACTTCATTGGCAGTACAAGGCAAGAAGAGACCAAACAATGCACCTGAAAAAGGAATGACTAGAAAGGAATGGAAAAGTGGAAAAAAAAATATGCTGCATTGCTATAACATTTTGCAAAATTATTCCTTGGATTTTAACTCCTATGCGAGGGGAAGTACACTGGAGATTTTCTGCTTTGCTCCAGCTGCAGGTTAACTGAACCTAGCTGTGTGCATGTTCAGTGAGAGCACACTAGCACCAGCTGCCTCCAGCACTGGACTTGTTCATATTGGAAATAACTGCAGTGCTCTGATTTCCAAGACGAGCTCCTTTGTCCACAAGGGCTGATTTTAGCAGGAAAGGCTTAAATCCGTATTCCTTTAAAAATACCCTTTTCAAGGTGCTGATTTCAGTCATTTCTCAAGTCCAATCAAAGAGTTACAAAACTAAAAATGAAAAAAGGTATCTTAGACATAAAATTCATTGTATGAGCTCCTTATAATAGTTTTCGAAGTCTCCCTTTCGGTCATTCCCAGAAAACATCAGCACTGACTCCAAGGGAAAAAGGGAACGGTTTCTCTGCACCTACACATTGTAGGGGTGGTCAGTGTTCGTAGTGCTATGAGACATGTACAAAATGTGTCACGCAGTCAGCAACCACGAGATCCATTCATGCACCTCCGAGCTGTCACACAGCCTCTCAAGGTAGCTCACACACAAGTGAGGAGGACGACTCCCAGTGCTCTATCATGCAGGGCAGTCCCAAAATGCACCTGCATCCCAACATGACCTTCAGAAGCCCTAGCATCAGTGCAGCACTTGAACAGCTTGAGAGCCACATGCAGCTAAAGAATCAAAGGTTAGTCACATCTTACCTATTATTAGAAATAGATTGTAAGGTCCTTGAGAGTAAACACTTCATGTTTGCACAATGCCTAGTACAACAAAAACCCTGTCGACGAACTGGGCTCAGAAATGCTACTGCTATCTGGGGTAGCTTGCACAAAGCCAGGGTTTGTTTCAGTGTAATGAAGATTAAAACACGGATGTAATGGAACCTTAGTACAACCAGCTCAATCTGCAAGGGAGTAGGTATTCCACACGTGCCTCCAAAAGCTGATGATTCTATTCTTTATCTTTTCTCCCTTTTTCTGCAACATAGACTAGGAGTTCTGCAACATTTCTGGGTTGAAAATAACCATTTACCAATATTCAACATAAAATACAGGGGGTTTTTTCATACATACCACTAAAACTGAGTTTTTCAAGGGTTAATATCTGGCACAGCATAGCATGATGATACTCCTTCGAGTTCTACTAAAGAAGGACTGAAGGGCAATAAAACAGATTTTACTTAGTTTGGGTGAACAAGTGCTAATCTGACTAAGTGGTACTACTAATACATGGAGAGGATAAAGAAAAGAAAAAGGGTGCAAAATGTTGAAAATGGATACACATTTTGAGGGAGTTGCTGTGCTATCACTCTGTGGCTTAACATAATTTCATCGCTTTATCTTCTCACTTGCTGCCTTAGCAAAATGGTAAAAAGAGGCATCACTTACAAACCCCAGCATCATCCACTTAACACAGCAGAGGTATCACTAAGAAATAAAGCTGACATTTTGTCAGCAGTCCTGCAGACTCCCACCATTTGTAATCAGGAAGAACTTAGGCTTTCTGGAAGGGTGTTGTGAGCTTAATACGGGTGAGCCAGGCACGGGATGTTAATACAGATATGCAGTGCACCAGCTGGGAATTGTGTGCTTTGACAGTCTCACACAAATCATAGAATGGCTTGGTTTGGAAGTGACCTTAAAGGTCATCTAGTTCCAACACCTCACATTGGGCAGGGATGTCATCCACTAGATCAGGTTGCCCAGGACCCCATCCAGCCTGGCCTTGAACACTTCCAGAGCAGGGACATCCAAATACCTGAGGCTTGCAATCGGTCACTACAGCAGCAGGCCATTGCATAATGAGGTTTCACAGGCAAGGACCTCTCTTGCACTCTTAGGTAGATCACACATATGAAGAGCCGCAGGTATAACCAAAAGCCATTAATATCGCAAACTTCGTATTTTACTAACTGCGGTAAACAACAGACTTTGCAGCATCACCCTCAGAAAACCCTCTGAAGGCACCCAGGGTAGACCCTCCCTGGCCTCCGCTGAAATTTTACACATGCAAAAGGCTCTTCACTGGTTATTCCCTCCCTTGCAAAGAATAAACCTATTTTCTAATGAGCCTCCCAGTTTAATGCAGCTCCCACAACTTGTCCCCAGCTTCAGGTGAAGCCACAGCAAAGTAGTAAACATAGCATTTTCGTGTATTGAATTTTTGTATGGGCATATTGCATTGAAATGCAGAACTTCCCCACTGGGGACACATTTATTCACTTGGAGAAAAGAAAGCGTAAGTTATTTTTTATGTCTTTCTGCTATTAGGATTTGTCCTCGGTAAGAATTTGCTTAGCGAAACCTTTAAACAAAAGGTTTACAAAAAAGCTTAGTTTAGGATGTACGTAGACGTTACTTATTTTAAAGTGAAATCCAGCAACGTTCAGAATTACTAATGGATCTCATTCTCATTATACGATGAATGAAACCAACAGTTCACTGGATGCTGACATTACTTTGTCAGCATACAAGTTATCCACAAATTTAAATATAAAACTTTTCATCTTTGCTGTGCATAAAATGAATATACTACAGCATAAAATAGTCGTAAAGAGAACATTTTTTAAAAGCTCCTTTGTGTTTTAATTTTTATTTTTAATTTTGTTCTGTCTGCCAGTGTCTGAGTGTTTTTACTAGATGACGACTCTTAACATGAAAAACGTTCAGTTCTGAGAGCACCCTTGAAAGACTTAGGCATACTAATTTATTCAATTACTTCTTTAGATCTATTTTTAATCACAATTTTAGAACAATAAAACCACAACTACACATTATCAAGAAATATTTCAGTGTGATTCTAAATTATGTAGCAGCAAGAAAATCCATATTTTTAACTCTGATTTGTGTGCTTAGCCACTCAAACCTGGATCATCCTTTAGCATGAGACCTCAGAAAAAGCAAACCTCCTTTCCTGATCCTAATTATCAATACTTAGCTATTAAGGTATGAATTTATACATGTACATACTCTACACATTTGTATGCTACAGAGACAGACCGGCCCATTGTTATGTGTCTCAAATCTCTTTGCAAAGGTTCTATGGCATGCAAGAAATTCGTTTTACCGTTGGCTATAATCTCTTTTTCTTTGAAGGCCCCAAGAGTAGAGATAGATTTAGATAAAACTGCTTAATAGGACCACACAGACGAAGACCCATATAGCAGAAGGAAATTTTGCTCCCTAGGGGAATTTCTAACCTTCAGCAGAGCAATGATTACAGTGCTATCAGTGCTGTGACAACAGTTAGCACAGACACACCAAAGGCAGCTGGAAATGAGGCAGCAGAGCCCGAGCACAGCTCCCTCACACATTCCCCAGCCAGGGCACCCGGCCGTGCAGGACTGGCCGCATTCAGGAGTATCCAGACACCATACAACACACTACATCCCAAATCCTCGCTAGTAAGTTCATTACTTCCTTGAACAGCAAACAACAAGCTCTTTGTCCCAAAGATAGCACTATGAGACTTTGCAATTAGAAACAAAGCTGTCCTGAGGAAAAAAATACCAATTATGCTATTGGCATCATCTGTGAAAAACATCCTACTGAAAGACAACACACTCAAACCACTGTTATGCCTTAAAGATGTTTCCCCAATTCCCATCTGAACATTTTAGCGATATTGTTCCTAGCACCACGCAATGCCAGGCAGTATCTTCACATCACTATTGATTTCTACATTTTAAAGACAGCGCATATTTTTTAACTCTTTCACCCTCATATTTCACAACCAATTTATAATTTAACATATTCTTTGACATTGTTTAAGTATTTAAAAAGCACATTATTTTAGTTTATCAGAACATAATTTGTTCTGACCAAATCCCCCCCAGTTAGTCGGGAGGTTGTCATGGTTCTTAACCATGATCACGAAGTTTCAGAAACTATAACACAAACACATCTACCCCCTAACCAAAGAGAAGAGAAAAGGTATGTACCAGTACTGCCTAATTGTAGTAGCATATCACCTGTGATTCCAGCTTTCAAGTGCTATAAGCATACATATCTTTTAGAAAAATATATTTCCTTTTCTAGCACTTTATTATATCCATATGCAAATGAAATAGTTTTGTGGGTTTTGTAAAAAGTAATGTTTGACTTTAAACGTAACTTCCAAAATCTCAATACAAAAATAAAATTTGAAATCTTATTTCACTTTTCACATTTACCCAATTTCCAGTCAATTTCTTAATCTTATGCAGGCAACATTAAAATTTGACATAAAAATTTGTATCTCACGACTGCTGAAGAACAAAAATATAGTTGTACGTCACTCATTATACAAGTGGCATCGCTGCTCTTCATATTTGGCAGCGTAGCAAGGCAATCAAAACATTAAGTACAATACCTTTGCTCATCTGACAAACAGGTAAACCCAGTGCAAGAAGCAAACCGCTTTATTAAAAAGATTCTCTTAACTTCATAGAGGATAAATGTAAAAGATATGGTACTTACAGTGAATTCACAGAAATCAATGCTATCAAGACTTTTGCTTCTGTGTATTCTCCCTTTTATTCTTCTTAAAGAGGGCTTTCCCTGACTTACACTACAGGTAGCACCATTGGGATTTTCAGAAGATGGAGTTACCCTGCCAAACAGAAAAAGCCACATATCAGACAAAGAATACATTCTTTTATTGGTTTATAGTAAAAAAATTTACAAAGGAAAACACATTACCATGCTATACTTATAAGAAATCTCATTCCAAGTGACAGTTTTCAATCACCAAGTGCCAAAATAAGCCCACAAGTACGTAGAAGTCTAGCTCCCACCAAGTCCACACTCCTTGCAGATTTTGTCAAAAACATACTGTAGTTACCTTTTTTGTATAAAATTAGTAGAACCAGAAAAAAGATACATTATAGAAAAATATTTTTAACTTCTGAAAAACTAAAAGGACTATTTTTCTCTATTGCTTCAGTGGAAACCCGAGTCCTGTGATCCACGTTGATGGCTGTCAGTTAAATCACCAGGAGTCTGGCAGTATTTGGCTTTTGACCTTTTCCAGTTCGAGTGCTGATGGTGCTTCAGCTATTCCAGCAATGAGTAACAACGAACAGTAATGACATTAATAGCATCTGTTTAAGTTATAGGGGTAATATATTAAGCAACTACACTTTATAAGGCCTTTCATCATATTATAATCTACACATAGTCCTAGGGGGAGTCCATAACTAAAATATTTGGAGGGAGCAACCCATATTTCAATGAGCTTGCTGGAAATCGTTAATGAGCAGAACTAAGTGGGGTTAACAATTAACTAAGTGTATTAGGATTTGTGAGGTAAATATTTTAAATGCAAAATAGTCCCTAGTCAGACTGGCACATTAGGAAAAGGAGAACCATATTCCAGCAGATACACTCACCAAGAATTACCTAAAAACATAAGTCTTCATGCCCAGAGTTACACTTGTTTCATATTATTTCTCAACTGCAGCCACAGAAGATTTCAAAAATTAGCTTAAACGAGAACTAATAAGGGTTTTTTTGCATTTCCCTAGTCTTTGGACAGCAGTTCAGTATTTCTCTCTAAAATCGTTAAATTCCTCTCACAAAAAAGAATGTTTCTTAGGTTCTTTTACTCAGAATTAACGGCTTTAGTATGCACATAAATGTGCAAAAAAGAAAGAAAGGTGGAGATGTCCTAGACATATGCATCACCAAAACAGGACATTGCATAGCGGGCCACATCAACTCCTGAAATACACAATTCCAAATACGGAATACAAAAACCACACGCTGAACACACTTGTTTGATTAGTGAGACTTCCAGGTCTACACAACACCGTGGTCAGAATAACGGGCCCATGGGACAGCTTGAGAAGTTGTTACAATATCCAAACTTGAAAATCAAAGCAAATCCTTTCAAATATCTTACTCAATTTATAAAAATAAAGCCCTTCATTTTTTATTGAATTACTGCAACTATGAATTCACTATTTTGTCTTCAGATGCCTGATTTTTGGGGGTTTTTACACATGCACACTGACATACACACCAACATCTTGCTGTAAGTTCTCTTGATAACACAGTAATTTGGTTTAGATGTTTTTTTTCCCCTGGGGTTATTTTATTGCCAGCTTTAAACTGCAAATTTCTACCTGAAACCATAACTATAATATCCATACATCTTAATTACAATGTGAAACTCCTGCTTAAACTGCACTGGATTTTTTGTCTAATCATATATGGATTGAATTCTGAGAACCATGCCTGCCTACTACAGTAACATATTTGTTCACACAACAGAAACTTCAAGAACACCACAGATTCCCTGCTAAAATGTCTTCAAGAATTACCAGGACAAGTTTCCAAAGAAAGATAACTGCTCAGTCTCTATCTTCTTCCACAGACAGTGGCATTTACGATGACAGCACGTTTCTGTTGTGTGAATGTCTGTTCTGTAACGGAGCGCTCCAAACATCTCTGCTCAAGTACCTAACTGTGCACACTCTGTGGCCATGGCAAATGCAGATGCTGGAGTCCTCAGAGAGATCCATTGTTCCCGTACTGCCAGAGCCTGCGTTTATTCTCTCTGCAGAAAATCTTCGAGGGCTGCCTACTCCATTACTTATAATTTGGGTTAATTAATCTTCAAACGCACCTCTGATGAATTAAATGCTTCGCACAATAGACTTTCTCCTTATACTTGATAGAAAAGTTTAACAGCAGTTTAACAGCCCAGATCCACTGGGATTTTCCTTATTTTGAATAACATTTCAAACCATTTATTTTAGGGTCTTACCCACAAATGTGCATTTCTTTAAGCTGCAAGTCCTTTAAAGCCCCTTGAAAAAATGAACTTGCTGCCACTGGAATCCAGCCATCATTTCATTCTGCTGGAGAATAAATTATGGCTGTTACTTGTTAGCTTCTAAGATACAGAAAAGTGTTTTTTAAGTTAGATTTAACTTTCAAAATATAATTATATGAGAAGGAATATCACAATTTAGCTGTTCCCTCCAATCCTTTATAAAATCATTAATTTCTAGATCTCTTCACAAGAAAAATCCAATCAATATCATTGATATTGGGAATTGGGAAGCTTTGCACTGTATGTACACCAAAGGAAGGATCTGAGGCGAGACATCCATGCTAACAGCATCATGGGGGTTTTTGACTCTGTGGTTGATGAGGCAACTTTGGGACAAGTGCAAACCAATTAACTACCAGCTTCTCCTGTGCCTCTGCCCCTCCTACAGTTTTAGCAAAGGGAAGCAATAACAGACCCGAGACAGACTTGGATCAATTTTGCCCAGGCTTTACCGAATGCCGGACGCAGCAATGAAACTCCCAAGAATCCATTTCTAGTAGCACTCAAGCAGTACTGCAACAGGAACTCCTTCAAACACTAGACATTTCCACAATGAATACACCCCAAAAGCTAAGACTATAAAGTTGCAAAATGAACCCACGTGAATGCGAACTCGTGAGAAAAGGTCCAAAGTGTTTTGAGATTGACTTGAAGTTAAATTCTTAAAAAATCTGAAAAATAGCATTTTAAAATCCTCTCTTTTGACTCATGCTTTGTGTTCTCAGAGTATTCACTGTAATCACAGAGAAACAAAGTTTACTATTTTTAAATGAACACTGAAACTATAATGTAATGCTCCATGGTTCTGGCATCTGAACCTTAAGTTAAAAAAATAATTATTAATGAAATTTACTACATCTAATCGCCTGCTTCCAACTTTTATTTTAATTTCTGAATCCAAATTAATACAATATTAATAGCGAATTAGTAAGTGAATTGCTAAGTCACTGTAATACCTGCATCAGGAGTATAGAGGAATTATCACAGGCTAAAGGAGAAAAATTTGTAAGAGCCTTTTTAAAATATCTGCAGCCCATCAACTACTTCAAAGCAAGTACTCTTGAACAAAAGTCTAGGAATGATACGTTCAAGGAAGTATGGAGCTTTAAAAAGTAGAATATAGCATAAGGATCTTTGAAGGTAATGAACAATTCCTGATGCCTTGCTTCAAATTTGCTGTTTCTGTTCAAATAATGCATTTAACATTCTGGAAACATGACACCTTTTTAATGGAGCTCATCACAGGAATCCTAAATTAAGGCACCCAATTCATTAACTTTTGAAAATTTTAGTCAAGTAAAATAGAACTATTTTGTATATCCCACCTGGAGTCTGAGGCCCTTATTTATTATCCACAATTCTTACGACGGTTTCATTGACCTTGACTGGTTCCTGATCATATATCACATTACATAACCATGACTCTAAATTATTTCTCTAGTTTGTAAAATAAGCAAAAACCTTAAACTTTCACTATCTGTATTCCACTGACAAGCACAGTAGCCTAACAAAATACTGCGCAACAATGACTTCAAGGTGAAGTGTCATATCAAGGGCCAACGACTTAATATACATTATAAAATAATTAGATGGTATGTGCATAATACAAGTTTCTTAATAAAAGCTGTATTTATATTCTACTCGCATATAACAACTATTTATAACAACTTTCAATATTACCTAATGTTTTTGTAGTTTAATTATGTCTGAAATTACTAATGTTATCTTAATTTCTAGACAGACCAGGTACACCGAAAATCTTTCAAGAACTTCAAACCCTGTCTTCTTGTTCAGTGATTAGAGTTCTGAACAATTTTATAAAAGTCAACATCGGAATGTTTAAAAAACACGTCTCGAAATGAAACATTTTCTGTATTTGTTTTCCAAGTTCAGTATGAGTTCTAGAGTTAATGCAGAGTGGACAAGGTTTTGACAACTATGCAGCCTCAACGAGACTTCTAATGGTGACATAATTATTCCACTTTTCATACTGCAAGTTGCCTGCCTATCCTATAAAGAAAGCATTTAGGTTCTTGTAGCAACATCGAAGGCAAACTCCTCAGAAACATCTACCTCTGGTAGCTACACAGCTCTCAGCTGAGAGATGTATACAATTCCCATAATTATATGCCTCCCATTAGAAGCCGGTCTTCCTCAGCACCGCAGAAAGCGAGGACGCAGGCTGGGCTCAGCTCAATGTGATCACTGGCTTCTGGCTCAAACACGAGGCTGGAAAAGCTGAAATTTACTCCCACTGATCAGACTGGAAATCCTAACTATTATAGTTACTCAATATTTGTATTTGTTTGAGAAAATAAAAGGCAAATTTGAAACAATGCTAGATACACTGAGCACTCAGCTGCTATGCTGAATTCTTGTGCACCTCTGCAAGTATGTTGATTTTGAGGATGGTATCCTGCCTCCCTCAGGGAAAAAAAAAAGTATTAATTAACTTGCAACATGGATAAATCTTTACTGAAATTTTTATCCCCATTTCAAACAGTATTAACTGGAACCAGTAATCAAAAATGGAAAATATCCATTCTGAGGAGCTGTACTTTTCCATAGAGTTCTGTAGAGACACCACGAAGATCAATCTTTGAGGTTTTCTTTCTCCTACATTAAGGTGACATTTTCCATTATTTAATTATACTAAATATGACACTACCTAGAACATAAACAAACAATGGCACTTCTCTCCCTAGGGATGGCCCTAATGATAAAACAGACATTCTTCATTATAAGCCTGGGCTTCTACAGCCAAGCCCCAGCCTCAATACAAAGACTCTGAGACAACAAAGCTTTCAGATCAGTGCTTAATTCCAGACATGCTGGTTACTCCTCACTGATTTCAAATAAGTTTACTCCTACGCTGGAAAATAAATGTGCCTGTGCAGTATCTTATAAGAAGCAGGTATCATTTAACATTCAGGCTTCTATATCACACGTTCTTTTAACAACAGCACCAAACAGGGGAACTGGATCCTGTCAAAAATCAAATTCTGTAGTGCACTGCATCTGCATTCTTTTCTGTAACCTAGATTGCCTCAGACAACTACCAATCATTCTCAAAAGAATGTAAATATGGAATAGTCTCAGTCATTTCCATAATCTCCCCAATGAAAACTTATCACTAACTGAGCTTTTTGCCTTTTTTCATGATGCTGCCCTCCCCTGCACCAAGGGGAGCAGTGGGGGTGTTCGCCAAAGCACAGGAAGTCTTTCAAAGTAAATGCAAATGCTGTAAGAAACAGGAGGGAATATTAGTGGGAAGAACTATTAGAATGGATAGGATATCCTGGCGGGGGTTTTGTTGTTGGTTTTTCTTCTTCATTTGTTTAATTATTTGCCTGCTACCTTCTCCTTGCAGCGGAGAAACATAATAATCAGTTTGACGAGAAATTACGGTCTACCTGTAGCTCCCCTTAACAATGCAATTTAGCATTTCCCAATTGTAAAAAGACTCAGGTTGCACATATTGGGATTTCAGTAAATATTTATGAAAATTTACTATTGTAAACTACTCCCGGTTCAGCTGTCAGTTTTTTTCTTGATCACCTTTGCAGATGTTAATCCTTGCTGCATTCTACCTGTACTAGCAGCGTTATGATGGTGGGTTTTGTATCCAAATACTGTCCCTCCCGCAAGAGGATTAAAAACATCCTACTCATCTCGTTTAGGCTCCTACATATTAGATTACAACACTGCATACACACAGGAAAGGGTCTGAATCAGCAGTTCAGGTCTCCAGCAGCTTCCTCCAGCACTGAGTCCAAAACTACTGCCCCAAGTAAACCTCATCACAAAATTATAAGCGCCACACGAAGCAAGTTTCTGTCTCCTCTACGTCCCACTGCAAGCCTGTGGCATAGCTTCCTTCTCTCTGTTCACTTGCCTAGTTTATTCTTAGCCACTTCCTAACTATTTACTCTTAACCCATCGTGAGACATCGGTGTTTTCATCTGTAGCTCTGCTTCCACGTACCACAGAATAGGACTTACATTTTGGTGGGGGGGAAAGTGGGAGAAAATTGGAGTGACAGATGCTCTATAAAGAAATAAAACATTTCTGTTACCTTTTTCATTTTCTTTCAGTAGGATTCAGGTGGATTATCTCCACCAACAAAAGGATGAGTATTTTAACCCTTTTTTATTAAATTATGTCTTCGCTACCACTTACAATATGGATTCACACATCAAAGAGCTTATGAATCTCATTGGTTAAACAGAATTTTTAAAGTTTTTTTTAAAAAGCAAATAAAAATAGATTAAAAAGCACCCTCTGACTATAGACAGACTTGATTTATATGTTTTCTTTAGGTATTTTTGAGATTTCCAGTGATACAGTATTGGAATATGCTTTTGGTTTATGTATTGTAAACATACACAAGTATTGCATTGATTTGAGTAACAGCAACATATTTTCTCTCTAATGTTCAGATTTTCTTAATGCATTATTTGATACCGATCGTGCACAAATAACAAAAAATTAACATGACAAAATATCTTTAAGCACTTCTCTAAGTGCATCAGAAAATAGTATTTCATCCATAAGCATAAAATCTATCCATACAGATAATGCCTAATGCTATTAAAGTTCTCAAAGAAAATGTGAATACATATCATGTCACCTATTAATAAGGATATCCCAGAGACGTACTTTCAAATGCTCAAGTAATTCACACATCTCCCTAAAATTTAAAAAAAAAAGTTTGCTTTATTTTTCTTTAACACTTTTAGTCAACTAAACCTTCACACAGCATTGCATTGCAGCAACATGATGTCAAGTTAGAAATGTTATGAAATGCAATGCTTGTGGTACATATTAGTGTGGAGACACTATAATGTTTTGCTGCACCTCAAACAGCACAGAATCTCACCATGAAACAGGACAATACAGAGCTGATCTAACTCCAACTGAAGACAAAGTAGGAGTTGAATCAGGTCCTTTCAGATGTACTTTTAAAGCACACGAATATATATAGCTTCCCCTTAACATGCCAGCAAATAAAACACTTCTAGGAAGACATAGGGAATATCAAATAAACCAACTGTCATCATTACATTTCCCATAATTAAACTTCTCAAAAGATGTAACACACAACTGCATCCACTGCTGCACACAGACAGGAGTGGCATTTGGGGAGAATAAAATAGGTATGGTACACTTTATGTAACTTACATAATCAGAATCAACCACGGAATACATTGTAAAAACCTCAGATTGAATGCAATAAAGCTTATCTGCATGACAAAATACTTTTGTCTAAAACTTCATTTGATTTTTTTCATTACAATCAGGATGAACAGATTCGTCAAACTGCGTTCTATCTGCAAGGAACAGCAAGATCTGGAATTAATGACAGAAAGCTTACTAGTTCCACATTATGTTTCTTCAAGTGATACATTTTCTTGACACTGTCTATACCAGCTGAAACTGTGAGGAAAAGCAGAGCATAAAAAACCCCACATTCCACAATTCATGTAAGGGCCATTTTTGTTACAACTGCAGACATGAAAACATTTTTATATCTATGTTTAAATAAAATGACCTATCATGCCTTCTGTGACACTTTACTTTGCTTCACTAGGACCAGGTAAGTACAGTGAAAGAAAACTGTATGACCACTACCACCTAAATACCGCTCTTAGTTTTTCACAGATAAGAAATTCTCAGTGTACAAATTTGTGATTGATATCTTCCTCTCAGAATATCTGACAAGTTCACAAATTTCCTCCTGAGGATTTGTCCTGATGATGACACACGTCCCACTGCTCCCATCGAGCGAACAGTGGGCTCTTGCCCGCCCACGAGTGACTGGGTATTGCAGTGCCATATGCCTGTCGGTGCCCTACTCACCCACATTACACCACTATACTTTAATACATTTTTCATAACACGTTGTTGATTCATCCAAAATCAAATCAGTTCAGAACAATCAGTTCAGTACACCATCAGCAAGCACAAAAGGAGTGGGAATCAGTGAGGGGAAACGCAGGGTTTGGGGAAAAATGACCATATTTGAACAGCACTACCTCTGGCGCTCCCTAATCTATTAGACCTGCGTCTCCCTGCTCGCATTTTCTCGGTACACCTGTCAGCAGCAGCAGGGGCAGGGAATTCGGACCCGGCTCTGCACAGCCCGGGGCGGGAGCACACTGCGCTACATCGGCG
>VZTA01009240.1:698899-733148 GCA_013398855.1 Mohoua ochrocephala | reverse complement strand
TGAGGCGCAGCCGCCGCGCTGCCCTCCCGCCATCAGAGGCGCGCCATGGCCGCAGCGCTGCCCGCGCCTCGCCGGCCTCGCCTCTAATCTCATTAGCGCCTAGAAGAGCCCCATGTTATTTTAATCGCCCTCCCGGCTAACGGTGTCGGTTGTGAGGTAGCAATAACCGAGCTCCGGGGCAAACGCCTCACCGCCTGCCGGGGCGGCCCCGTGAGGGGGAAGGTCAGCAGGAGGGTGGGGTGAGGCGAGGCGAGGCGAGGCTAGGTACGGGTGAGTTAAGGATGAGGGCGACGGCAGTGCTGAGGCGAAGGTTTGGTGGCTGATGGGACAGCGCATCCCGCCAAGTCTCCCTCAGGAAGGGCGGCGGGAAGGCAGCTCCCGCCGCGGGACCACAGGAGCCACCCCGAGCACCTGCGCGGGGGGCCGCACCTAAAAGCCCTGCTGAGGCCACAGGGAACAGGAAGGCAGCCCCTTTTTTATTTTTTTATTTCCATGTGAGGAAAGCAACTGAAGTGTGTTTGAGAATCATATGATGATAAAGCCAAACTAAAAGCATTAAATTATTTTAGAGGAGTGTCCACGTTCTGGGTGCTTAAGCACAAATAGCTGAACACATAACTGTGTCATGGCCTGAGGTGTGACACAGTTGTCATGGCTTTAATCTGTTCTCTGCCTTCCTCCTCAAGCTCAGCACTAACAGCAGCAGAAGACAGTGGTGTCCGAGAAGTGCATTTGGAATAAGTTCTAATATCTGGTACAGTATGATCGGAAACCCTCAGCGCAAACATCCCCGAAGTGAGGGGTAGCACTTAGCTGGACACATTGATCCATGGTAGTGGGAAATTCTTTGGCCTGGGATACCCTGTTTAAGCACATAGACAGATATTTTGCGGAGTGCAGGTAAGAACAAATCCATGCTGAAGGGACAACTTTTCGTTAAGTTGCTATAACGTGAATATTATGAGTTGTAATCCTTACCCAGAGCTGAGATCCTAAAGTGGCACTGTCAGCTAGGAAGAAATAATGTGAATAGTATTGTCAGTTTATGGCTCAGAGATGAGCATTTCAGTGATTTTTTTTTTTGTGTGTGTGTGTGAATGTATAATATATATCTCAAGGCTTCAGTAGGCTGCATTCTGCCTAGGCCTGTTCACTACACAGGAAGCAGAGAAGATAAATGCAATACTTAACAAGCACAACAGATTTTAATTAGAAATACAGTAGTTGCATTACTGTCGTTAATGAGTTCAATGGCTTTGCATTTTCAGCCAAGAAATCTGATGTTCACAAACGTCCTGAAATTCTGTGTCACAAAAGCTTTAAAAAATTCAAATGGTAGCTGGATGTCTGATATGAGCATGTACATCTCCAGCTCTCAAGATACTGTTAATGGGTTCTTTGACTTTGAAGAGCTCAGGCATTGCGAGCAATGAAGGATGGCTAACTTGAAATGATTAGGAAGATTAAGGAGGTGGCATTAATTGTTGTACTTAAACAATGCTCTTAGCATACTACCTGGGGAGTGTATATCTTATATACACAGTATATCAAATTAGTTTGAAAACCTGTAGAGATCTTACATTGCCTTAAAACCAAGAACCGTAAAACAAACACATTGCTTTCTCCTCCTGTGTATCTAGTCATCATTAGCTGGCTGAAAAAAACTCTTGTTGCCCACACATGTTATAAGAGAGTAAGCGTGGGCTGGATTTTGATCTCGACAACATTAACAGAATGCTAGTGACAATTGAAAGAGTCATTTACATTTGTGCAATACTATTAAGAAAATAATATACACCTTTAAATGGTAGGAGGTGCTGACTAAAATAATGATGAGACTGTATTAGTCTAAATATTGAATGTTATGTGTTATTATTAAATATATGAATGTTACACCTGTCAGCTAGAAAAACACATCTCATGTAGAAATTCTTGAATAAAAATCTAGTCTTAATCTGGTTGTAGTGGTGGAAATTTTGTAGATCAGACAATCTCAGGATATGAGGAAGCAAAGTTTATTTGAAAGCTGATAAACCTGGAAGAAGCAGGTAAGCTGTCAGAGGTTTTTGCTTTGGAAAAAGGACCATGTATTAGAGAATCCCAAAACACTGTTTTTCACTTTTACTTTGCAAGTTCGGGACATAAATTTATTTTAAGTATTTATATACAAAAGTGTTAAGAAATGTGATAACAGTACCTTGCATAAAGACTTCCAATGGAGCATGGGTGTATATTCAAATCCTCTTTAAATGTCTGTAACGTGATTCCTATTCCTAATTCAATAGGGATTCCTAAATCCATTTAAATTTGCTAAATAATGACAGTAACTCCAAATTTAGCTCTATAGTTTTCAACTGTTAAATTTTATACATCTGGTATTAACAAATTAACTTATGTCCATTTTATGCATCATCTTCTGTACTTCTTGATGTGCATTACAGAGATAAAAACCAGTTGTTAATGAAAATACTTTATCCTCTAATTTTAATTGGCATTATTTCTGTTTCTCTTGTAACTGTTCCTTCTTAGTGTAGCCCCATTATATATTGCCTTTCAGAACATCTTGCTTTAAGCACCAATGTTTTACATACATGCTGAAAGAGTAAAAAGACCCTGTCTTTCTTGCCTTTCAGATGAACAGCCTATTTTTAACAGGAGTCAATCAGCAACTTCCAGATTAGGGGAAGCCTCCGGACATCCCACTGTTAGCTCAGAGGCCTGCATGGACCTGTTTGCTGAGCTAAGACCAAAATTTCTAAGGTAGATATCCCTGCAGGAGAGGCTTTCTGATGCTATTTGCTGTTCTCCATGCAAACCAGTTCTGTCTAAATACAGTGTCCTTCACTGCAGAAACCTGGAACATTTTTTGAACCTCGTGTGTGTTTTAAAAACAATTTAATTCCTGTTAGTTAATATAGCTGTCTCATAGGGCTTTTTTCAGTACAAAACCAAGCAGAACCATACTAATGTCTTAATTTTATTTGCTCAGGTAACTCAGCTGCAGGCTTTACCTCAGAACAAGCTATAATCTATCTATTTCTTACAGTCTGTGATGCCCTGGCCTCTTTTGAAGCCTGTCTCCAGAATGACCTTCCGATGCACTTCTTGGCTCAGACAACAGACTGCTCTTGCACACAGTTACAAGTTGCAATGTTGTGTGTGACTGCTACACTGAGTGGATGTGCTCTTGGCACAGCTCCGCTCATGATTGTATGTTTACACCGGGACGGTGGTGTATCCAGAACATCCATGGAAGGAGCCCGAGAAGGGAGAGTTTAATGCCAGTGTGTGTGATCACCTTGGCCCACGCCATGGTGATTTTAGGCTGTTGTCAGCAGCAGGAGGCTGAGTCACTGCAACTTAGAGGGTGCCACTGAGGCAGTTGTACATCAGGAGCTCCCATCAGCTGCTAAGGCTGAGGAAGCGTAATTGTGGTGTAAAGCTATTTTCATCCTAAGTTGTGCCTCTCATTTTTTCCATCTTAATGTTGATAGCATATATATGAAATTTCAGGGAGTGCAAAGCAAGATTTGGCAGCATCATCTACCTCTGCAGACTTTAGATTTGATTTCAGTAAGCCTGTCACTGGGATTGCGGAGCCTTATCTTGCTTTCCCTTATCGTCAGCCCATTACACAAGCCTGTAGTGCCAGTTGTCACTAGATGCCATCCTTTTCAAACTCTCACCTGTGTCACTTTTAACTGTGCTCACAGGATGATGGGAAATTTAGGTCTGACTCAAAAGACTCTTTGGAGACACTATAGAAATGCACTTTTCAAAGTCTTGGATATGCTTAAATTCCTTCAGATAATGTAGTTTTTCTGGAATAATGTGAGGAAAAAGAAACTACACTTTCTAACTGGCATTGCCGTGCTGGTGAACGAGCAAAAATACTTTTTATTTGCTGATGTGGCTTACTTCGTTCAACAAACCTGTATAAGCTACTGTTCGGCAAAAATAAAAAAAAATCCTACCAGAATAACTGGCGTCTTTATTAGTGATGTAATGGTTGCATCAGCAACTTTTGAGGGCAGATTAGACCTTAATGGCACGTTTCAAGCATTCAATTGCATTGATTTTTAGGTTTGCAAAATTTATTAGAACTAAATCAAACATTAAATAAACTTGTTGCTGGCTTTATGGAATATTAAATAACGTCTTTTATTTGCATCTTAGGATAGTTTTAATTTTAGCTGTACTGTGCATAAAACAGACACTTTTCATTACATCGTCTGTTCCATATAGTTCTCAATACTGTGCTACCGTGTATGCTGAAGAATTAACATCTTGTTTACTTCTAGGATGAACCTGTTCCCCTTGCTGACTTTTGCTCCAATGATTGATAAAAAAATCTTGATACATGTCATGTTCTATGCTTCTATGGTATTTAATATGATTTGGGAACTTTTTATTACGCAGTTCAGTTGGTAAAGTGGCAGAGTTCCAGACTGATAGAATACAGTAGTGACATTAAAACATGACATTAGTTGACTGATCTCCATCTCTAATTTAAATGTGCCTACTTACTAAGGAAGGTTTTTTTCTGCAGGAGTTGTTAGTAATGTGAACTTGTATAGCTAATCAATTATAGTAATAATATTAATAATAGAAATATTCTTATTTACTAAGGTAGTTTTTTTCCTGAAGGAGTTGTTAGTAATGTGAACTTGTATAGTTAGTCAATTATAGTAATAATATTAATAAAGATTTCCATTAAAGCTACTGTAATGGACTTCCTTGCCATTTCAATCTGACATGTGTAAACTTTTTACATCTTCCATTTCCTTTCCAGAAAAAAAGAGAGGAATGCTAATCATCAAAGACAAAACAATTCCTTAGAACCTACAAGTTTGTCGGATGCAATCAGTCAGGGGGTTATTTTCTCCCTCCTCAAAAGTAAGCAAAATGTGTGTGCGTTTGTGTGTTTCTTAACTACATTTCAAATACATGATTCTGTGACTTTTTCTGATCTACTGCGGCTTCTTCGTACTCACATTAATGTATTTATTGAACATAATGCAAAGGGTTTTTTCTGGTCTATTACAGATTTTTTTCATAAAATACATGTTAAGTGAAGATTACATAAATGTATGTGTAGAGATAAATACAGTACCATCATAAAAAATAAACCAAAACACCTGAAGGAATTTTCCTATCACACTTTACTGTGTAATGACCATGTACACAAAGGGAAGGGTTCACATTTCTTTGAAGTGTCTTCATGAGAGGCTGGCTTGGCTGGTGGCAGAGAACTGTGGGTCTAAGTGGGTACAGTAATGAACTGACATGGTCATTTAAAACTAGCTTGCATTTTTTTTAACTGTAAAAAGAGGTAAATAATTTTGCTTTGGAAGGAATGTTCACCTTGTTTTCTCAGAGGAAGAAAATATCTTAAGAGAATTTATTCACAGAATAAATAACTTTACCGTGGATTATCAAGAAGAAAGGGTTTTCTAGATTAAGCGATTGAAATATTTACAAGAAACTTGCAAGCAGGTATCCCTCTTTCACTACAGTCAGGGCATTTAGAAGTGGTTTTCCATACAAATAGTGCTAGTGCTGTTCTATCAAGTCCGATGTGGAATTGCTTTACACTATTAGAACCAAATTTTAAGTTACTGCAAAAATAAGAATACTATTAAAGTGAAGAATTCAGGCTAGACCAAAGTGGACTTGTACAGCCGCTGTCCAGTGATTTTAGATATACCCGTTCCTTGCAATCTTTGTAATGCTAAGATTTTACTCTTAAAAAAAAAAAANAAAAAAAAAAAAAGAAAACCACCCTAAGTCAAAATTATCCAAATATCACATTATGCCTGACAAGCGCACAGGATAAAATAAGCTTAATGTAGAAAAAAATAAGCATATGCATGAATTCCATTAGTGCTCTCTGATACGGCTTATTCATGTAGAAAACTACTGGAGGGAAGAAATCACCAAGCATACAATTTCAATGTGAGATGCAGAAGAAAGAGAAGCGTAAGTAACATTGCTTCCCAGAAAAGATTCTAAGGAATAGACTGCCATCTGCACCACATCACAGTCTGAGTACACAAAGATCTAATTAATTAATCTTGCTGACTGAGTATTGGTAGAGCTGTGAGCCTCTGTAACTCTGAGGCGAGGTGTGATCAGGCCTTGCTATGATTTTGATGTAGAGTTGTTAATAGCTTTCATTTTTAGATGCTATGCCTAATGGGGAACCCTCCAGGCACACAACAGTTAAAAAAAAAATGGAAGATTGGGAAAAGCGGGGGATAATTACTGTTCCCTGGAGGAAGGGTGTAAAATTCTGAAAAACAAAAATTCAGGATATTGCAGGCTGGGAAAAAAATATGGCTATCTGAACCGCTGTGGTAGATGTGTTATAGAACCACTGTGAAAAATCTGGAACGAGGACCAATTCATATGGCTGCACTCAGCTGTCTAGAAAGACACTTGCTTACTTTGCCCCTTTCGTTTTCAGTTCAATAGTGAGTTTTGTGCATGGTACCTGTACACATCAGGATAAGTAGATCAAAATGACAGAGAGTATTACTAAAATTTTAAATTTATAAACATGCCTAATTTTATAAATTATTTTATATTATAAATAAAAATGTTTAATTATAATTTATTCACAATATTATAAATATGAAATTTATAAATTCAGCATCTTTATTAGCATCTTTAATATCTTTAATTAAATGTTGATAAGAATGTTTCCACATTCATAAGATATAAGTCTGAAGGTTAGCTGGATGTTTCCTGAATGTATTGAAATTGTTTATTGTCTGAGTTGAAGACTGTTTTATATCTCTAGTATATTTGCACTTATTACAAATATGAAAACCATTTTTCACTTTCAAGAAGAAAGTTGTTCTCATTACAGTGTATAAAGCTTAGAGTGTATAAAGCTGTTCTCGTTATCATGTGTATGACTGTTAATATTATACTATTTTAATCAGATTAGCAGTACAATGAAAATTAATGTAATAGGATTTGCTATAATTAGAGGCAAGTATACAGTAATCTACTATGAAAAGAACACAAAAAATGTCAGTGGAGCTCATTACAGGGATATTGTTTATGGTAATTATTCAAATTTTTTTTAAACCGTGCTAAGTCTTATTTTAATCATTTTTTTTTCTTGACACAACTTTAATAAAACAATTCAACCCAGAAACGTTATTCCTGTTCAAGTATTACTCTTTTCTGGGCCAGAAAGAAGTGGAACTAACTACAAACAATTTTAAAAAATGAAGGACTACAAGCTACTCTTTTCATTGTCCTGTCCAAATAAAAGATATAATGAAAACAAGAAGTAAAAATTATACAGTAGTGATAAACAAGATTTTTATAACATAGATGAAGGAACTAAGTGCTCAATATTTATCAGTATTAATACATCCCAAATGTTCCTGTAATTCTGATGTAGGGAAACCTACATGAAATTTTGGTTCAGATTTCAGATCTGTTTCCCAAATGATTATACTGTTACCATATACCTGTCTCTCGTAACATTCTCATAGATCATCAAACTTAAGATACACAAATGGAGTCTAAAAGATGAAAATTAAGAAATGAAAAGCTAACTTAAAAGTATAGCTAAATGTAACAGCAAAAACTTTGATGCTGCAGGGAATTTTTTTTTGTGAGTATCTGGGACTCCACCTGGTGAAAGAACCAGCTTGAACACAGCAGGGTGTAGGACTGGCTCCTGTGATGTCGTTTTTGCTGTCATCAGTAATTAGGTGATGCCATCCCTAGTGCCATGGTACCCTGTCCTACTGGAGATTCAAAATACAGTACTGGGTTACAATGTGCATCTACAAAGCTTTCAAGAGTCCAGCATGAATATTTTCAAGAAAAAAAAACCAAACATTCATGCTGCTAAGAATCTGCAAGATCTGGTCTTTTAGTCACTGAATGTTTAATTTTGAGAAAACAGCAGAGGTAGCACTTGTAACATTGCAGTGAGATAGAGCTCTCCCATTAAGGATGTGTGTGTGAAGAGGGGTTATATATTAAAAAAAAAAATTCATGAGAGAGATAAAAATCAGTTTAAAGGAACTCTTGAGCCAAGTTTTGAAAATGTTTCAATTTATGAAAGCCTAACTTCAGACAATATATGTCTGTGTATCCCAATTCAACTTTGTTTTATTAAACATACTTTATACTAATTTGGACCAATATTTTCAATGTGAAAAAAATTTAAGATATGTCATTTTTTTCAGGTGTATGGAAATGAAGGATATAAAACACTTTTTAGTTTCTTTCAAGAGTATCTAATACAAAAGAAAGAACAGATCTGTTAATTCTAGCTACATGGAGTTTTGAATATCAAGCATTTTTTTTACTGCATTGAATACATAAGGGATGTACATTCATCTATCTATTACTAACCAGTGTCAAGACTTTTCTAGATTCTAGTCATTTATAACAATAAAAATTCACGTGCAGATCAACAATCTTGCTACAAACCAGATTTTTATATCAAATAAGCAATTTTCTGTCCTCTGCTTCAGAGAAGACACAATCAATTCTAGCTTCTTTTATACACTGCAGTTATTGCTACTTTTGGCATAGATGATCTGGCTCCAAATTTGCTGTGAGTAGACCAATTTTTTTTTTAATTGCCCCAGTATAAAAATAAAACTGCCTTTATGGCATTCCTGATGTTACTCTATCAAATTGCATAAGGCCTTCCATCCTGGGGAAAGCACGAATAGCAAAAGAGAAAATGGGGGTAATTAAGCAATTTGCCATTTGTCCCTTAGCAGAGAGTACAAAATTTTGGGTTTGAGCTGTGGGGTGTGGTGTGAGTCAGTCCCTTGGTTTTAAGCAAAAGAGTAACACAAATAATGCACTAGTAAGGCTTTGTCTGGTAAAGTAAATAGACTTAAATCAGCTTTTGCGGTTATGGCAGTTTATATCACATTTTTCTGGTTTATGTAATATTTCTCTTGCTTGTTTTTAGACATTAAAAAACCGGAAGCCTGTACAAGACTGTTCTACAAGATTTTATTTGTCCAATTTAAAATTGGTCATCACATTAGTATTCTCTGATACTGCAATATTTCTATTTCCTATCGCGTTTCAAAAACAAATTAGCAAAAGATAGGAAGCAAAGTTATATTTTAATATACTCTCTGTCCTTTCCCTTTGTTTGCCTCTAATTATTTAACTTGTTTGCTTGGAGATTTGAAAGAAAAAGCAAGACCATGTTAGGGTCAGGTGTACTCAGCTGGCATAAAATAATAAAGCCACATGGAAGCAATCATTTTATACCATGTGAGGGTCTGGTAACATGGTCTAGTCCATGCATTTTGGTGAGAGTATTTCTCATGAGTGATTTCCTGAAGGTGACCTAGATCGTGTCTGTCCTGAGATCTGTCATGCTGGGATCTGCACTGCTGCAATGGCAGCATGCACCATGTTAAGAGTTACAGGATAATTACTCTTCTCACTATAACCTACTACTTCTTTTCTTTTTCTCATTACACACTAGCAGGTTTGAGATCTCACTTGCTCGCTTGCCAACTAATCAATTTGCCCACCATCTGCATGTGAAGAGCACCCAAGCAGTTAGGAAACTGGTTCTTATTCAGCACTGTGGTTTCTTGGGAGCTATTCATTGGCTCTCCCGACTTTGGAGCAGCAAGAGAGGATGCAACAAAAACAAAAATAAAGCTCTGGTTGGTTTTGGTTTTGTTTTCTTTTTTTAGGTAAAGAACCCTACTTTTTTTCTGTGAAAATTTTTTAATAATGTACAAAGGATAAATTTTGAAGATTGACTATAAGAGCCATAAATAGACATCTCTCCTGGCACCCTGAACATCTTTGCAAATCTGTTCATTTTATTGCAGTAGTGCAAACTCTTCCTCAGAACCATCTGCAACACTACTGGATTTGAAAACCAGAACACAGAAAAAAGACCACTGCTTAATGGATAATGATCAAGGACATTCTCAAACTCACTGCACTTATCTTCCAGACAACTGCCCAAGCAGCTAAAGCACCTCTTCATTGGTCTCACTCCCAAGTGAAAGATACAAACACTACAGAAGCCAGAGAACTTCTCTAAAGAAAATCAGCTGATTGTGATGATGTTCCACTTATTGTGGCTGACCTCGCAGTGGCTGGAGATAGCGTTTTGCAGTGCTGACAGTTTGAATGTGTACCAGAGTACACTGTCAATAAAAGAAAACACAGATCTAGAAGACAGAAGACATAGTGTTTGTAGGAACAAAGCAAAAATACCAGCACTTGCAAGTAGTCACTGCAACACACATTCAGTCTGTGACAGCAGCAATAAATCACAAGCTCTGCAACTGTTCAGAGGGACGGTTTCCTGTGAACCTGAAGCCAAAGATTAAGGTGGATCACATGGTATTGGATTCACTCCATTCAATAGATAAGTTTCTGGTTATCTTATTATGCAAAAGACATACATACCATCTGCCTTAGGCATTTATGAAATGTTATTACTGTGGTATGTATACTGTGAACAAAACAGAAGTAGACTCTGCTCTTGCCTTCCTGTATTTTCACATGATCACATCTCTAAGTAAGCTACATTATTTTTAGATGGTCTTTTCTACTGCAACTTCTGAAAGCATAGCTGTCTTAGCATGGTATTATACCTTTTACCTGGTCATCCAACCAAAGGTATTTATCTTTATAATTCCTACTGACTTCTGTAAATTTTGACAAAATAGCGCTATTCCACCAGAATAAAACATTCAACTCTCTTACACAACTTGAATCTGAAAAATTTCTAATGGACGGCAAACACACTAAGAAAAATCATTCAGCATAGCAGCGGAATAGTTGTCCAGTAGCAAAGAAGAAAAGTTCTACATAAGTATGCTGATGCTGTTCTGATTGCAAGGAATTTTATTCTTTTGATGGATTTAAGATTAGAGTAGCACCAATGTCATTTCTCAGTTACTTGTCATCCTACTTGATGCAGACATCTGACATCTCATGACAAATCTGATGCTGTAGAAGCTCAGCGTCTCTCTGGTGAACTGTATTACAAATACAACCAAATTCAAGGTCATAGCTAAGATTCTAAGTGAATATGATAAGATAAAATTAAATATAATGCATAGAATCTCATTTGCATTTCTGTCATCTCTTATATGAGCGTCTCTGAAGGAGTTTTAATGGTGAATAAATCCAGCCTCAAGAGTGATGAATTTCTGGGGGAGCTGGCTACAAATGTTATCTGAATCTTCATATCATCTTCAGATTGAATTGTATTTTCCATTTTCTTTGCCATAGATCTTTTACAGTGCAAAGAACATCAGAATATACTACTGTACAAATAATGTTTATCTGTTCACACACACCTAACATGTGCCAGTGACAAACATTCCTGCTCTGGTATACAGCACTATTTTAAAATTACTCCATGTCCTCTTCTAACCTACAGTACCTAATCTTATCACCTCTTGTCTCAGTTTGTTTCTCCAAATGTCATTAGCATGCTTTAGTCTGGCAACCAGCAACTTGCCCTTTGAATTCAATTGGCCTTCACTAGATGGTACAAGAGAAGAATATTTTCTGCTATTTTCAATCAAGAGACCTTGAAGAGACATTCTTGTTCTTCACATGTTTTCTGGCTAACACTGAATAGAAAGAGACTAGTAAGGAAGCAACCCATATAAAAGCACTGGAGATTTCACCTTAACTTCTTCTGCAGGCCCAATATTGAAACATCTTGAGACATTTTCATGGAGTTTCTTGTTAGCTTGTGACATGCTTTCTTTTTTGATGCTTCCCTCTCCAATATCATAAGCTAATTTTTTCTTTGCAGTCTGTTGCAAGGGTTTTACAAAGAACAAATTCATCTTGTATCACCTACACAAAGTGACAATGCTGTCTTCCATTTTTTGCAGCAGCTGAAGTTATGCTGAAGTTACTCATAAATTGTGCTGTGCATTTGACATACAGCCAACAACTGGAAGAAGCAAACTCACCCCTCCCCAGGTATTATTCTTCATTCTATAATTTCACTGTATTTACCAGACACTGCTAGTTACTGTGGTACATATAATTATTTTTACTTACTCTTGTCAACCCAGAGAAAAGAGAAGCACCATCACCTGATTTGCACATCCCAGTTTTCTGTAATCTTCTTAATAATTAATGGCACACATATAATTGAGCTCTGTTTGTATGAACAAGGTTTACATGTGGCTTATAAAGATCGTTCCTATTTTTGCATTTGTTTGTAGTAGAAATACATATCCTCTCACCTATATTTTAGAAATAACTTCGTAAAGTTCTAAGGAAATTCACATGAAGAATAGGAGAATGATACAGGAGGGATGAACAAACCCAGGAAATCAGACAACTTTGAAATTGAACTTAAATGATCTTCTTGTGCCTGCCTGCTGCATATTGCCTTTGTTTTGCTGTGTCTCTAGTAATAACGATGGCATATTTGCTTGTGTAAAGTAGAGGAAACCAGTGGGCCAAAGCCATATGTAAAATATGTTTCAAGATTCTGCAGAGTGGGATAAATGTGTAGTCGAATGTTTCTTTATCAGGCAGACATCATATGTCTGTATGCTGCCTGTAGCAACAGATAGTGCAGTACATAACATCCTGAATTCTGTAACTGAGAAACACATCGAGCAAAAACCAACTGTGCCTGGTTCCAAAAGTACTGCCTGTATTTCTACTTAGCTGAATAGACAGGGGTTATTTGCAGGCAGTGTTTACCATTACTTTGGGGGAGGGTTTTGAGGAAGGGAGGGAAAAAAATCTAGCTATGTTTAAATGTCCTATAGGCTTTCTTATGTCCTCCATGGGCTGATTAAAATCATGTGTTCCCGCTTGTCCCTTATCCTTTATCCCCTACAGAAGGAGCAAGTAGCAATAATTTGCAGCAAGATTTTTATGTAAGCGTCCCCTTTACATGGGTTTTGTGCAGAAGGGAAACATATGGTTCTGAAAGAGCATTAATACCCAGGTACAGCTGGTCTTTGAAGATTTTAAGTGATCTAGATAAAAAGAATGATCAAATGCCTCCCAAAGGAGACTGTGGCTGTTCCGACACGGTTCTTTATAACCAGTGTAACACTTATAGGGAGATGTCTATGGAGACCTAAGAATAGAATGGGGATTGTATTGGCAAAAGAAAAACAGACATATAAACAAATAAGACAAAAATAAACCCCTCAACATGGCCAGCGGTAGAGAACTTAATCACAGTCTACCAGGTTGGCAACGAAGAAAAGGAAACTGATTAATTCATCTATTGTTATTAGTTAAAGCAACAACCAAACAATTCTCCATGACGGCAACGTCTCTGTGCCAGGTTTTTATTATCCTGCGGCACTGGCACTCCTATTACTCAGAGTTAACATTGATTTAAAACAGAGTATTGTTTGCTTGATATAAAGACAGCTATCACAAAAAAATTAGAGTCAGATCTTAGTGAGTATCAGCCCTGTTTCCTATCTGAAAGACTCATTGGATTTAAAGAAAAGTCACTTTTAAAGAAGGAAAGATCTAAGGCAACAGATTTATTTGAGGAGCCGATCCCAAATAATGATGTTCAGTCTTTATTTTTATTGTACAGAAATATCACATAGTTCCAATCATACTTAATCAGGCTTCATTACTCCAGAGTCCCAAATAGAAGTGCCAGAGCTGAGACTGGACAGTCATTAACTGCTCTTGTGCAGGGTAAAATGCGAAGGTGTATGTTCCCAGGAGAGACCAGATTGCCAAAGGGATAGAGAATTAACTTGATATAGAGAATGTGAAATTCAGAACAGAAAGTTCACAACAGAAGGTTTAGGGAACCTGGAAAATTTATGGAACTCCTATAGTTTCACGACTGCAAGAGGTAAATTAAAGGAGCAGTAGAAAGTCAAGAGGAGGGATGGAAGAGAATTGTATAATCCAGGCAGTGCTGTGAGAAGAGGAGCCTTGTCTCACTGAGATTGGTAGCAAATCCAAAGCTTACTGTCAAATACAAACAAGAAAGCTAAACCACAGAGTCAGAAGCCGTGGGCCAATTCTGCATAAATGAAGTTATATTTTGCAGGACTGCACAAGGTAAAAATCCATTTCAGAAATAAACCGTTATCCCATCTATATTTACAGCAGCAATGAAAATGAAGTTGCTAATACAAAATAAACACAAATCCATCATTTTTCCTGAATTCTGCAGGAAGAATGTATGCAGATAAGGTGCAAATCTAGTCCTGGGGCTGCCACTGGATAACATGCCCCTAACTAGAAGGATTAGAACTACCATGACATAAGAAATCCTAAGCTAATTTGGAAGTAGAACAGCTGAAGAAAGGCTATTAACAGAAGCTGGAATTAGAATGCGAGGTTAAATTGCTTCAGATTATTTCTGTCTGTGCTGATACTGGTGCCAGATGTGAAAGTCTGGATGAGATAACCATCTTTGAAACCACCAAGTCTTTCATAAGTCAGGGAGTTTAGGAGTCAAGATTAGAGATATTGTACCTATGAGTGTAATAAGAAAAAGTTCCTTTTAACCTTCTCACGTAAGATTATAGCAAAAAAAAAAAATGGAAAAGAAAATTATATGAAGGGAGGTTCATCCTTTTTTTTTTTTTTTTTTAATGAGCAGACTAAATATATTAACAACAAGTAAAAAGTTTAAGTTATGGTAATTATTTTAAAGTAACTAAAAGTTGCTTCACAGATTTTTAACAAAATATGTCCAAGGACTGAATAGCTTGACTAAGTAATTCCTCAAACCAAAAGTAAATACGCTGTGGTCTTAAGTAGGTCCAAGTTGCAGTCTTGTTCTATAATATCTGCATGCGTATTTTATAATGTTACAAGTTATTAAGCATATTGATGTATAAAAATATGCAGAAATGTTGGCTGCTCATAGATCATACAGCATGAAGAGATACTAGCTACATAACAGATTAGTAACAGCTGGATGATTTGGAACCAGAAGGCCTAACATGCCAGTACAGGGAAAATTTCACTCAGTTTACGAAACAAGACTACTTTACCTAGGGCAATAAAACAATGCCTCTAGATTGGATTTTGCAGAACCCGGGGCTCCCTTGTGAAACTGCACGATAACTTAGGCATGACAAAGATGTCACAGGATCAGGGAGCCCAGCAGAGAAATTCAGCTGCCTGGAAAGATTCTGACTTGAGAAATTCTGATTGCTTGAAGAGTTGAAACGAATAGAGGAATTGAGCTTGAGGTTACAAAATTAAAAATGGAAGCCTATGCTTTTGTGCTGTAGTGTGTCTTTATGAATATTTTGATTTCTTTAAGAAATAGATCTGTATTCTGTCATCTTTTATCTTTAGAAAGATTTCATTGCATGAGGTGCTTAAGATTCTCTGCTTTTAGATTCTCTTCTGGCAGAGGGGTGGGTTTTTTCAATGGAAAGACTTTTCAGCTTTAATGCCATATTTCAAAAGAAATTTTTTTTGCTGTGTTTTTCTCTTTCCCTTTGACAGCCATCATTGCTGAGTAATGCCCAGGGTCATACTTTTGAAAAGCAAATTCTTCCTTTGCAGCATTGCTGCAGGACCTATGGCAGGGTGTATATCCAGAGAACTAGGTGCTTATCCTTCTGTAAGATATAGGTTGATGCCTGATATCAACCTTGATATATGGCAGAAGAGTGCCAGATGCAGATCACTAAAGAAATGCAAAAGGGAATATCAGCAGCTGTAAAAATGATTTTAGGGATAGATAGGCATACATTCACATGTATATATAATTCTGAAATATTAAACAAGAAATGCATTAGATGTAAAGTAATTTGTTCCACCAGGAAGCATACAGCAAGCTACTAGTCCAGGTCATTACTTGCTTGGATAAAACTCCAGGTTGAGCCAAAATCTTCACCACAGAGTGCAGAGAGCTTCAACTGAAGTCAAGATAGTTGACCGAAAGTATCAAAGATAAAATTAGTCTGGATAAAAAGTCCTGAAATAATGCCTAGATAGCAGTTATTTTTATAACAGAATTTATTACCAGAACAAAACTTGAAAAAAATCTCCAAGCTCCTCACATCTGTTGGCAGAACATCAGTAACTTTAGTAAAATACAGTCATTTTCTCATGTAACAGATTTCCACTCTTAATAAATGTTAGTACAAAAAGCCACTAGCATTCAGCTCATACTTAGTGCCAAAACTGGACCAGTGTCTCTAACGGGACATTAAGCACTAATATGGCATTGCAAAGGATTCAGGTCCTTCATTGCTAAATCCTGCTTAAACAAAACAAAGAAATTCTATTACTTGCAGAGAAAGTAGAAGTGGACCTTAAATCACATGATAATTCAAGGGACAATCCTTGTACAAGAGCAGGGGGTTTTGCCGGTGAAGGTGACCAGTTAACAAATCCTGACTGTGATGGTTACTTTTGGGGTTATTAGGTGGGGACAAACTTTTTAGCAGGGCCTGTTGTGATAAAACAAGGGGTAATGGTTTTAAACTGAAGGAGAGTCAATTTAGATTACATGGAACAAAGAAATTTTTTACAGTGAGGGTGGTGAAACACTGGCCCAGGTTGCCAAGTGAGGCGGTAGATGCTCTGTCCCTGGAAACAGTCAAGGTCAAGCAGGATGGGGCTCTGAGCAACCTGGTCTGCAGTGAGGTTTGGACTAGATGACCTTTAAAAGGTCCCTTCCAACCCAAACTATTCTATGATTCTATTTTTACATTCATATTGCAGATATTTATGAGGACCTTAGAATTTTCCCATTTATAATTTGATTTCCACTCCCCTGTTCCAGCATTTTTGTTCAACTGGTTTTAGGTTGGCCAAGATAAAATATGACTAGTTGGTGTATGACATGTTACCTCTGCAGTAGATGAACATATTTTGATTTCTGCAGCACTGAGTCAGCATTCTGATGAGCTAGCATTTATATTCCCGACAGCTGTTTATTCCTCTCAATGTAATTTCAGAGATAAATGTCCAGAAGGGCCTTGCTGCCCCAGATCTATCAGAAAACATATTTAAGATATTCTGTGGTATTTAAATCATAAAAAAAAAACCTTATTCAGTAATGCTAGGACAAAAAGTGTTTAATTTTTAACATTAAATAACTAATTTAAACCTTACTATATTATTGTGAAATAGAATCTGGTGAAAAGTCAAAGTATTTTTATTTTCTATGCAAAATCACATCGCTGGTTTCTAGGCACATTATAAATTTAAGAAATATACAGAAACTTCCAATCAGTATTTTTACTTTACTCCCTTTATTTAGAGTTGAGAAAGTAGTAGCCTTGAGAAGAAAAGAAGAGATAAGAACCAGTGCACATAAAGGACCAAATGGTTCCTGGAACAGCTGATTGATTGTGTCTTACTAAAGCCATGGGAGTAGTTGGCACAGTGGAACATAAATCTCGATAGAAGGCAGAACCAGTAGAGGAGGATTCACTGAATTCCGAAATTCTTCAGGTAATGCTGCAGGGTTATTTTGGCAAATATGGTGTAGGCTGTGGTCATTCATATGCTGTCATTTTAATCGGCATTGTTGTTTTTATTCTTCTTGTCAAGCAGTGCAGATGTTGCAGAGTAGCACAGATTTTATTCTCCTGCATCAGCCCTATAGAATTTATGGGGTGTACTACCTGTTTTAGCACAGCTGCCTTAGCTTTGGACTTCAGTATGAGTAAACTCTTTCTAGAAGATGTTTCTTATAAACACTCTTCTGATAGATGTGCATTTACAATATGGTATGGAAATGAAATTTACTGTTAGCAAGATTATAGAAGTTCCTGTTACTCATGCAAAAATAAAATCCAGTTCTGAATCCCATTGAATTAATGGTTTTGATCATATATGGTGGCAATTAATTCTACAGATTACTTAGGATTTTGCTAAGATAATACTTAATTGCTCTGTATTTTCAGACTTCATTTTGCCTTGTCACAGGACAAAAACAAAAAAGATTTCTAATTGTTTGGTTCGTATCCTCTATTACCTACCTTTTTTCTTATCCTAATCTCTAGTCTAAATCAAAAAGCCCCTTTTTCAGACTGAGGTAGAAAGATATCTTTGCTTAATAAACTAATAATATCTTTTGCCTATACTTTTAATTTTGCTCTTACTGATTTTTTTTACTTCTTTTTTGGGATAAAGAACACAGAACAGTAGAGAGGAGTTTTCCAGTAGATTCTTTCTGCACCATAATACTTTGGCTGCTGCAGACCACCAACCACCAGTTCTTACTAAACTTTCTGTATTACTGGCAAGTATTTTCTTTTTTTTCCTGCCATGGTACCTATAAATTTAGAAATAAAGACAGTAGGCCAAATTAGCTTGCCGGCAATTCCATTCATCTCATAACTATGTCCATAAATGGACATGCAAACCAATGAATAAAACCATCATGGTTGCTACTCCAGTAAAGTAAGACTTTTAAAATACAAGCAGTATTTTGATGCTAAACTCCTTAATAAAAACCCAAAACTTGAATGTTATCACCCTAATATTTTTTCCCAAGTGCTTACTTATGTCAATAAATGAGGTTTAAACAGGAGGTAAAAATCTTCAATGTACACCAGTGAAACTAAGCTATGATGCAAACTTTATTGTGGAAGGAAACCATCTTGAATCTAAGCATCCAAGATCATGTATTTGGCTGTGACACATACACTGTAAAAAAAGGTGTAAGTAGAAGATAATAATGTTTTTGATCTATTAATGAAAATTTATTTGGGCCATTTCTGTACAAGCGTTGCATTGCCAACATAGACTAATGTATAGCTATCTCAAAAATCATTAAATGCATCTTGAAATTGAACACTGGTTACAAATTATTATTATCCCTTCTAAAATCAATTCATAATTCTGTTTCTGTATTTATCAGTTTTCTTCTGGCATTATGAAACATCCTGAAGATTGCAGTGCCTGTACTGCAATTTTGTGGATGTTTGTTCAACATTCCACTTAGGTTTAAAGACATAGTGAAGAATGGCCATCAGGGTCAATATACTTGTATAAAAGTGTTCTCAGTTTAATGCTTTGCTTTATTCCCAGCTCGGTCTTAAAAGACATGGAAAAAGAAAAGTAATTTGATTAATTGAAATGCTGCTTTAAGTGATTGTGTATATAGCTCTCTGCCTCTTGAGAAATCATTAGCTTGCACAGCAAACAGCTACATATACTCTCACTGCAGGAACTCTAAAAACTTTGTGCTGACGTTTGCAAGACTATTCACGCTGTATGCAACACAAATTTTCCCAAACACTGTACTAAATACATATGTTGTAAATGATACCAAAAGCAACAATGATTTTTTTCCTCCTCATAAACTGAGTATCTGTTTCTTGGTGCTATTGTTACTTCAGGACTTCAGCGTCTGGAGTTCCCATGTGACACTGATAGAGATTTATTCTGGCCTAGAAGTGTTTACAATCTAAGTATGTCTTTATGGAAGTATTGCGATGACAAAAAGGTCAAAATTATGTTATTACAAATAGTTTAATGCATTTTTTCCTCAGTATGCAAGCAGAGCATATGCCAACAGCATTCACAGAAGAAATATATTTATGGCAATTTTATGATTCAGTGCTCTTGGGGCTGGGCAGAAGCAAAGGAGATGTTATTAATATTACAGAGGTAATCTTCCTAAGTATAGCCAAGTGGTAAGACAGAAGGCTTCTGTGAGAAGGTTTTACTCAGATGCAGTCATTGTGTTATGATCTCTTACTCAAAGACTGGTTTAAATGTAAAGTAAATTACAGCAAGAATATGTACATCCCTCAAGTGACAGATGAGCACAGTGACAGTGGGAATACACGCTGCCAGCTCTAGCTCATCTCTCACATAGCCCTTCTCAAACCCGCGACTTCCATTTCATTAACCGGTATCAAAACCCTTAGGAAACCATTAGGGCAGGGAGGAGTCATCTTAAGACAGGACTGTAGGGTGGCTGGAAAGGCAGCTGTAAGACCCGACCCCTGTCTGGGTCTGGTCTGCTACAACAATGCCAACTGTACCTGGGAAGCACAGGAAATGGAAAAAGGCTCCCCTGACTAGCGAAGAGATGGCTTAGGATGTATATAGAAGCCCCATCACAGCTCCCAGAGATGTTTTCTGATGCAAAGAACAATCTTTTGGACATTGCTTGCCAAGAATAGCCAAAAATAAGGTAGAGACTGCAGTAATTAACTGTAAAAGCCAAAAATTAGGGAAATTCAATGATCAGAAAAAAATGTTTTCAAGGCCAAAAGCTTTCTATCAGGTTTTGTTGAAAGCAAAATTCAGGGAGAATAGATAAGTGGGGTCTGGATATTTTGAGACATGGGATATTGTGTGAGGAAGCATACATAATGCATTGCTATGGTAATGGTTGCCACAGTTGGTATCTTTTGTGGAAAAAAAAATAAATTCTGTAAAAATGTAGTTATATAAGCAACTGCTACTTCAGTCACAAGAGCAGTTTAGTTATCTATAATATCATAGAACTTCGCATATTTTACATTTTGTGTAGCAGGGGGAGCAGTTTACCGAAGTGACAATTTAGATAGAAGAAATGTAGATTACCCTGAGCTGAGCAGGCTACTAAAGAAAGAGTCTGGTCTTTATGATGACATACTGTACTTACAGGGTCTGATAACTGCTAATGTGCCAACAGTTGCAAGAAATTACAATAAGAGACTGGAAAGTGCTTTAAATGGTATTTCTAAAGTGGAAATACCCAAAAGACTTGGGAAAGACACTTGTTCTGAGCTCTTTATTTCCTTTTCTCTTCTCATCCTTCACTTCTCTTTTACACTTCTTTCTACTGCTGTCTATAGCCACGGCTTATCTGTTCCAGGTTCCAAACTGAGATAAGCAGCTTCCTGTCAAATAAGCCAATGCTGCTGGATGAATTGACCTTGACATGACTGCTGTGATGCCAAAAGCCACAAGCCAATGGTGACAATTGTTACGTACGTCACGACTAATTTGTATTGTTGATGCATGTCATAAAAATACCAGGTAGTAAAGACACAAAGGAGTGCAGTCCCTTGGTTTATCAAAATCTAATCTCTTGAACCTCAATAAACATTTCTGATCAGGCATAACCTGAATAAAATCTTTCCATATGTATGTTGCCTGTAGTATTAGCTCCTAGTTTGCAAAACACATTTGCCCTGAAAATACATGCAAAATTAGGGGTGGCACCCTCAAAGCAGGAATACTGGCAGTGACTTGGGCATGCCAAGTAGCAGGTGTTTGGAGGAAGTCAGTCAAGGTTTCATCTCACTATTTGCTGGCAAGAAATGGCTGTTTTCCTTGATCCTTGATTGCATTGGCTTAATGCATCCTCTCTTGCAGAACACCATCCATGAGGAGGTGCATAATCCATGAGAATTTTCTCTTACAGATTCTTCCCACATAAATTTCATCAGGAGAGCGGGATTTTTTTTTTTCTATTTCCAATGCCACTCCAAATCATTCAGATGTAGAGAAAAACATGACCATTCATTAAGGAGCTCTGTACTCCGAGCACATCCTAAAACCTCTTTTGAGGACTCACTACTTCTCTAAGTAATTCCTGGAAGCAGGAAAATATGAGGTAGATGCAAGCACCAGAACAGCACACAGTATTCCAGGTGTGAGCAAATTGTGGCATTATAGACTGGCATAATTATATTTCCTGTTTTGATCTTTTTTCCTTTCCTAACAAACATTTGTATTTTTGGATTGCTGCCATGCACTGAGTTGATGTTTTTATGAAAATGTCTATCTGTCACAATCCGAAACTTTCACTTCTGAGTGGCAACAGGCAACTCAGAGTTCATCACTTTATGAATAAAGCCAAGAACACTTTAGCCCACATATATCATTTTACATTTATCTACACTAAATTTCCTCTGCCATTTTATTAACCAGTTACTTAATCTTAAGGCCCATTTACAGTGCTGTGCACAGATCTCACACATCCTACGTTGAATAGATCCTCAGCAAATTTTTCCGCTTCACTGCTAAGATCTTCTTCCAATCAACTTTTGAGTTTGTGAGGAAAAATCAATCCCCTGCAGAATTGTACTGGCGACTTCTCTCTGTGTTGTCCCTGTGCTCACATGGTTGAAGGCTTGGTGCAGGAGAATGTGGCATTCAGCATGGCTCTGTAAAGGTGCTGGGGAGCTGCGTGGTCCCTTGTCTCAGACTTCCTGTGTAAGAATCATCTGCAGTTCTGTGCTGTGCTCTGTTCCTCGCGCTGGGATCTGCACACCAGCAAGAACTGATCAACCCAATCTGTGCCTTCCTCTGTGGCTGACACGCTGGGCAGGAAGTGAGGGGATTATTTGGCATTCCCCAGCAGTGGAGGACTGTGCAATTTCTGTCAGGATTCTGCATTAACTGAGGTTTTCTCGAGAGGGATTTTTTTCTATATGCAGTCCAGACCTATGGTCTTTGTCATGTGATTTGACCCCTGTGCTACAGATCCCGTTTCACGGGATCAGACACGTAAGAAAGAATGAACTTCAGAAGTCTAACGTCACACAGAAGGTAGGACACTGATAGCCTTTGCTAAAGGAATGCTCTGGGGCATAGAAAAAGTGTTTTAGAGCAAAGGCAGTTTAACAGTACGCAGCCTTGTGACCCAAGACCCAATACAGCAGTTCAGTAGGGAAACGGTAGAAGATGAGTAGGAAGTCCATGGAAATACAATTTGTTTTCATAAACATATGCAAAAAAAGGAATCATATATTAATGTGTTGGAAGTGAATGAGTACAGCCAAACAAATACAACCTAAACGTTTGAATATCTATGGCATTTTATTATTTGGTTTGGACTTCACGGGCTTGATTTACCACTACAGTGCACTTAATTTTGCTGTTTCCATATGGAACATGGGTATGAAGGTTTCCAAATCAGCAAGGAACTCCAAATTCCTGAAGTGTGAAAATTACCATATCTCTGATTTTGGGCTCGTACTCTTCACTGGTTTGTGTTTGATGCCATTTGTTCCTCTCTGGGAAACACAGACCATGAATTTTGTTTGCCACATTCAATGAAGGAAAGGAAGTATTTGCCACTATGCCTTTGAAACACCAAAGTTACATTTGCGTGGGTTGGTAAGGATCATAGATTCATTAGTGATGTTAGCAAATCAAACCAAGAAATGCTTCTAAATGTCCTATGTGCATCCTCTGTGTATGTCTGTGTGTGTGTGTGTGTATTGTGTCTAGGAAAACTGGGCAAACAAATCATTCTGCTATTGTTACAATTCTAAATAATCATTCACACTTATAATTTCAAATAGGCAGCCAAGGAATTGTACTGTGGTGCAGTACCATCTAGTGGCCCCACTGAACAGGCCTTTATCGGAGACAAGTGCTAGTGTTCAGTATTAACTGCTGAATGCTGCATTTCTTGATGCTCTTTATTGTTAGTATTAAGTTTCTGAAGGAACACAAAACACATGCAAAAAAATGACATAAACACTCTACTATCTAAACCAGTAATGATGTTTAGAGGTGTCAGATGCCAATATATGTCCAAATAAATAAAAAAATAAATTGTTGCTGTGGCTTAACTCTGCACTTCTTTCTGAATAAATGCTGTTTACATGATTTGTATATATTTTTTGTTTGTTTAAAGCAAAGCAGAGAGTGTCACCTTTACAATAGAACTTATAATTAGCAGTGAAGTTTTGCCACACATAAGCTTTTTTTCCCTGTGCAAAATGTTAATTTTCAAATCGCAGATCACAGAATATTCTGAGTTGAAAGGGACCCACAAGGATCATCAAGTCCAACTCTTAAGTGACTTAAGGCAGTCACATATGGGGATTGAACCCACAACCTTGGTTGGGTTATCAGTACTGTGTTCTAACCAACTGAGCTAATGTTGAAAATCAACTCATTTAAGAGCTGTAAAACACAATTCCAATAGATTCAGAAAGGTATATTCTACCGTGGAACTGAGCCATTCTAAAATTATAAAAAAAGTGGGAAATCCATAAATCAGGCTTCAAACACGAATTAATTGCATGCACGATAAAGCATGTATCACACAATCATAATCCATTTACATGAAAATGGAAAAGCTGCATGCAAAACTCTCTTGTTGCTCACAGTGTGAAAATAGATGGCTTGTTTTATAACAACTACAAAAAATAGTATCTGATTTTCACAGTTTGGATATTACTTACTCTGATAATTTATTTGACAGTCTCTGTAGCACAGTCCTTTCTTAATACATCTATATGTATTATTAATGCTACTGAGAGTTGCTTCCTTCAACATATTAGTTCTCAGTCAACAGGAGAATAAAAACTGTTATTGGAGGAGAAAAGAGAAAGTCCAAGGAAAATAATTAACTATTTTCTTTATGTTACCTGCATGATTTTCATAGGACCAGCACCAACTGTCCAGTGATGCTTGAGAGATAAAGTAAATACAAAAAAACCCAACAACAGACCAAGCAAAAAACCCAAAAGACAACATCAACAACAACAACCTACACCAAAAATGTGTTGAAAACAGTACTAATTTGAGGTCGTATTCAGGCAATTACTGACCCTACCTATAATTCCATCCACTGGTCTAATAGAGATTGTCCTGTTTTGGAGAGGATATTCTGGGAAAGAAGGTACAGAGAGGACAATGAACAGAACTAGGGACAGTATTTTCTGGTCCAAAGCCAGACCAAGACCCTATCCTTAGCAATGACTTGCAGAAGTCATGCAATATGGTACTTCTGTCTGGTATTTTTGTGAGGGTATTTGTAGTTAACCTGCTTGCCCTAAGAAATCATAGACCAAATCCCAATAGGCAACCTCAAACTTACTCAATTTCACTTGTGTTATAAACCACATTTTTATTATATTAATCAGAAATCGTGGACCTGTCTCAAGAGGGGAAATTCTGAATGTAGAGTGGGGTACCCCTATTAAGGATTTCACCTTTAAATGAAAAATTTTGCACACTTTTTGCATCTTCAGCTTTATTTTCTTTTTGCCCAAGTTGCTTTACTGGCTGACAATGTAATGGCTGTAGTTGGTTGATTCTTAACTAACAAGGTCATCCTGTTGTTTAGAACTAAGGGGATTTTACTCTTCCCAGACCATCTATTCTGCAGTGATAAGATTTTGATACTTGTCTAAACATAGATACAAAAACATAGCTTTGCAATTGCTATAAAATAATTGTGGAACCTCTATTATTATCTGTATTATCAAAGTACTGTAGCTCACCATGATGCTCTCGCTAACATCATCTGGAACCTCGCTATTTACTTCAGAGGCAGGAATTTCTTGCTCCTCACAGGAGTGTCTGTGTGTCCAACATTTTTTTATTGTTGGGAAAAAACCGCAAAGGATTGAGAATATTTACAAATATTGAGGAAAGAGCGGTGAGGCTATTTTCCATTTTCTGCTTATTACTCATCTCATCTTTTCTAACTACTGCTACATATTTCTAGTTGTCTTTGTGCCCGCTGTAGTCATGCACCATTTTGTTTATGGGGGGTACTTTCTGTCTCTGACAGGTTGCCTTGTTGATAAGGACCCTGAAACTGTGGTTTGTAATGGGTGAGTTTCTGCACAGTATATGCAGGATATTTGCTTTGCTGGCAGCTTTCTTGTTGTCTTCAAAAGTGAGGTTGTCTTTTTCACAAACTGTTACAAGCACTTGAGACTCTCATCTCCACAAATCAAATGTTGATGGTGTTTGACACAGGTGTGGCACTTAAGAAAAAACTGACACAGGACAGTTACAAAATGAATTTTTCTCTTGGATGGAGAGATGAGTGTCAGCATAGAACAGAAGGTGTGGAAAGACTGGTGTGTTTTTAACCTGGTGTCCACGTATGGTTTTTTCCCCAGGAACTGGTGTTGAAGTAAATTGTGTGCTATTGCACACCAGTTTGTCTTTACATTGAGTTCTTTTTTTCCAATACAGGGGACTATTCCCTTCTTGCTGTGTGGGTTCTGGGGCGACATCAACTTCCACACCTAACACTGATATACCACAGAGGGAGGATAGCCCCAGCATTGGGGTTTTTTTTATTCTTCCAGGGTGTATGCAGAACTGATGTGCCATATACTTCTTGTAAGGTAGAATATATATATAACAATCTTACAGTGACACTACATGGCTCTGTAAATACTAACACTGACATCTTTTATATCTGGTTGGGGTTTCTTGAGTTATCAGGTATTTCCAGCATAAGCTGACTTCAGGAAAGCTTCCCTATTTACCTATTACTTCCCTAATGTGATTCTTTCGCTGCAGGCACTTCTTAATTGGTTTGGTTTTTTAAGTGAATTGCTTTGCGTAGTTAGAGGACCGGTGCTACAAAATGAATCTTTTAAAATCCAAATGGCACATGTTCAGGCAGTGAATGACTACAAGTCTCCTGGAACTCCTGCGAATGACTATGGAGAAGTGAGTTCTGACTGGGATTTCCTTAGTTGTGGGTATCGATCAGCCCAAACTGTACAACTTGGGCCCATACTGTATTGTATCAAGTGTCTTTATTACCATTTCATGTTTCACTGCTACTCAGGATGAACTTAACCTCATGCAATCACAATTTTTTCACAATCATTTCACAGTCATTAATTTTTACTACATTTCTAAAAACTAGTGTCATCCAGTCACTAGCTGAACTTTAACAAAACTAATCTAGGCATGCAAAGTTATTAAAGCCTTCATAATTTTCTCTTTATATGCAACTGAAACATCAAAACAGGACAATTTTTAGCTACTTTTCAATACTTTTCTCAGAATGTTTCTGTCTTAGCTGGACATGTGTAAATTACCTACAGTACTTCTTAACAGCTAAATGAGCTATTGTGAGCTGTAGTCCATTCTCAGCTAGATTCCTTACTGAATAGGCAAAGCATGACTCCAAACACACAACTGCAAATGCCAGAACCGAATACTAACTACATAAAATGAAGCATTTTAGGATTTTCCAAGGTTTTATTTCTCCTCTTTTTATGTTCAAATCTCTGAAGCAGGGACTTAAATCCCAGTATCCCAGCATGTATCAGGTTATATGCTGTTCTTAATAGGTCTTCCTCAGTTTCTATTCCTCTGAAAGTAAATAAAAATAACAGAAACTGTGATATTAACTTAGGCTGTCTGTCACACTCCAAGAAAATGTATGAGTAAAAT
Organism: Mohoua ochrocephala; assembly: GCA_013398855.1. Taxonomy (NCBI): domain Eukaryota; kingdom Metazoa; phylum Chordata; class Aves; order Passeriformes; family Acanthizidae; genus Mohoua; species Mohoua ochrocephala. Next base: position 706,052 of record VZTA01009240.1, on the reverse strand, counting down.
GTACTTCTACATATGGACCCGGTCCTTGGACACTGAAAACCAGCAGTGTCATCAATGCATTACATCACTACTGAACACCTGTAGCAAAGACCTGAGCTGATCCCCAGCATTCATCAGCATCAATAAATCAACATCCAAAGATGCTCTTCATACAAAGTAGAATTGTACTTTACAAATGCCAGATAAAATCAAATGCAATTAAAGCCTTGAAAGCTTCAGTGGTACTTCACTTAAATAGAAACTAAGTCATGGGAAATGTTGTGATTATTAAAGACATCATGACAGTGATAATTTTAACCTGTATTTGTTGAATGATTGGCTCAGTTGTTCCTCAGCAGAAAGGCTTCCTTCTTGGTCGCTCATCTGACAGGATTCATGAAGCTCCATCTCTACAGCTCTCAGTTTTGTTTGCTCTGATAACGCTGGGAAATGCATACGGTCTGGATAACAATAAAGAAATTTCTCTAATAGCTGATGCATAATTCCAAATAACATCTACAGTTTGATGTAATTCTGTCAGTGATGTCACATTTGGATAAGTGGCTGGTTTAGGTAAACACAATCTCTTTCGACCTTTTATACATAAAGTTGTTTCCCTATTCATATTTCCAATAGACCTGAGATATACAGGTCAGACAATTTACAGAAATTTGGAAATAACCTAAAATTCTTACCCCATATAAAATTCTGTCTGGTCAACGAAGAACTGACTTTCTATTGTATCGCATGGGCAAGTAGTAACCAACTGTTTCTCCCCATGAAGTCATTAGGGGCTTTGTTTTATATTATAACGCGAATTGTAAGCAGAGAGATCAAGTAATTCATCTTGAGGAATCAGTGGTGCTGTAACACCCCTTAAGTTACCGTGAGTGTAATTCTTGGAAATAATGAGGTGAAAGAGTTCAAAGTGGTGTTAAAACAATTATGTGCAAGCAACAGTACATCCTTCAGTGGCCACATTTCACTAGCGCAGCTCACAGTTTTTGCAGTGAGCTGCATTAGTCCAGAGCCTGAGTGACCTCTTGGAGTCGAGCCACATTTCCAGCACCTGTCAAATGGTTCTTTCTGTAGGGCATGCAGACAATGGAAACACATTAAAATGACCACATCTGCCAACAGGGGCAGGTCCAGAGAACAGAAATTGGCCCCCACTGTACATGCAGCTGATCAATCACAGGGATTGATTCGATTCTGTGTGCTCAGTCAGCCTGCCATAAAGAGTGTCTTTAACAAGTACAGTGGGCAGGATGGCACACAACTGCTCTGGTAACTGGGTGTTGATGCCACATAGCACAGGCATAGCAGCTTCTCGTCATACATCTAGACTGCATTCCTTCCTTTTGATTCCTCTGCCCTATCAGTCAGCTTTTAGAGGGCGGAGAAGAAAATTATTTTAATGGAAATAATGAACAATGTTCTTTTTCATCATATCTTTGTGTGCACCTTGTAACAGGGTTTATCAAAATCAATCTATAAAAATCCACAATGCCATAACACGTAATGTATTTTAATTGAATCTGCAACATATGCGTGCATGAATTTAAACAGATTATTTGCATGAATTAATGTGAATATATAGCATGTGTTTTTCTTTGCCTGTTATCCAGTCAATTATTACTAGCAAAAACAGATTCTAAAAGTAGCTTTGCACATTTGATAAGCGCTACTGGGGGAGGGGAAGGAGGAAAGAGTGTAATAGTGGCTGAGCTAAGGCAGCCTGAGGCATTTTTCTGCCTACACAAGGCACAGACAGACAGAATGGATTGGGGACGCTGTTCCAACAGTATCCTTTACTCTTTTGGAAATGTGCGGCATTGGCTTTCTCCTTTTCCTCTGTATCTCCTGTGATGTTGTCAGGGAGACAGAGTCCTTGACTTGCACCCAGCTCCTGAGGCCATCCCCCTTTAGAGCAGTACTACCCCCAAACCTTGTACCCACTGGAAGACTGAAATCTGGTCTGTGACAGGCCCCTGCACGATCTGTTTAGGTGGCAGAGAATAAAAGCCTCCCTGCACTGTTTCTTCAGTTTATTCAGAGGAAGCCCAAACTTCATTCCAAAGAGCGTATTCCAAAATACCTGGCTTTATAATGTATTTAAAATCCATTGTATTTATATTTATATGCTTTTTTAAAAAAACGATAGCATAAAGAAGCCCTAAATGGCCTTTTAATAACATGGTTGTCGGTGAAGTATATTGTACATGTATTAAAATCTCCAACAACATTTGTGAGCCTCCTTTGATTTTCTTGTTACTGCCATAAAACCTTACTGTAAATTGATCTTGAAAAGTTACATTAAATGGGCACCTTTTCATAATTAAATTAGGGTAAAATGTCTGTTGCCTTCTCATGTCATTAGAACTCCAACTGTCAATTTTAAAAGTAATCAGGTTGTCAAGAGAGGACACAATCTATAGCTATTTTAAAGGTCAAAATTGTTTTAGATTTCAATTTTTCATATTTAGTTTATTAATATTTTTACAGAACTCAGACTTACTTTCTTTATTTATAAATAATTGTAATATTAAGGTGTTTAAACCTGGTACTTAATGGATTGGTGAAAGATGTGACTATTTTAATTAAATTCTAAAAGGACATTCAGTATATAACCTTTGAGCACAACCCTGCAGTCATTGCTGAGAAAAACTCTAGCTGACTTGATAGACTGAAATTTAGAATATAACAGACACAAAAAATAAAAATAGGTCAGTAAGATATAATTGTAAACACTCTACACGTTTTTCGCATTATCTTTGCTAGTATCTGGCAAAACATTGTTCCGCAAATAAGTACGGAGAGCGCCTGATGTCCAAATAACGTTTTGATTAACTTCAGTTGTATTGTTGATATTTAGTAATACGGTCCTTTTTCATACAGTTGTTTACAGACAGATACAATAAAGAATGTGACTTACAAGAAAAACGTGAAAGGGATCACTTACTCGGGCATTATGCCTACAGAACTTCTCGATCTATTTTTATATATTTCAGAAAGGGGAAGGAACGTAAATGATCAGTGTTACATTTCTTATCTAAGCATTATCAGTAATACTTAGAAATCCTTTCCCCTATCCTGACTTTTACTTATTAGTAGCAGCAATTTGAATATTCAGCATTTTATCAGTCTAAATATTCTAAGTATAACAATAAAATATATTTAATAATTTTTTCTTCTGGTTATTTTCTCTTTTATAACAAAGAATCATAAAGGCAACAAATACGATCTCTGGTTTAGTGCAAGAGAGAAAGTAAACACTAATTATAGCAAATAACTATTAGTGTCAAAGGATTGCAAGACATTACCAATATACACTTAAGCATTTCGGAGCAGACAGTGACCTTACCTTCATAGCCAGGGAGAAAGCATGTCAGCAAGTTAGGAGAGACCTCCTCCAAAATAGAACAAAAGGCAGAGAAAGCACCTGGGCCTTTTAAAGAGAGTTTATCTAGAAAATATGCAGTTCTCTCCTTGTAGCTCTCCCGGGACCAAATGTCTTTGTATTCCTCCAAGGAAAAGACTCTCTTGTAAACCAAATATGACAGCACTTTGTTCACATCCAGCTCTTCCAGTATTTTCTCTCTCTGATTGCTTGGGATTTCAGAAAGCCACTTATTCCTGTTTTCATTTTCTCTTTTGGTAGATTTTGCACAGTTATAAAACCAAGATTTGGCTGTTCTTCCAAACATTTTGATATTTAAATAGAAAATATAAAATTCTACTTCTGCATTTATTGTGCAGTATTCAGTATGCAAAATAAACATAATGTGGATAGCTAGAATGCAAATACATACTGCTGTCTGCAATTATTGTAATTCCAATGGAATAAAGAAGGCCTACATACAAATTATAAAGAAATCTAGCTCAATGCCTGCAGCCTCCTAAGAGGATTACATTACACTAATTAGCCCTTTACAACTGTTAACAGCTTCTGAACCGTAATGATGAGACTGAGAATTGCTTAGTTACTGTTACTTTTTAATTCTGTAACTGATCTTCAAAGATATCCCTTTGCAAAAAATAATTCATTCTAGAAGACAGCTGATCAAACCGAAATAATCTCTACAAGCTGGTACAGGACATAAAATAAAGCATCTTTGTACACTTTAATTTTATATTCCTCAGAGGCCATACCCAAACCACAGTACAAATGCCCTCTACTTCTTGCTCTTCCATAAAATATTAGCTTTAATATGCAATGGAATTACACATTTAGAAAGCATGTTTCTATAAATATTTTGTAAACGTATATGCAAAAGGTAAAAAAAAAAAAAAAAGGTTACAGAATAAGACCTTTTTTGTGATGGTAAATACGAAACTATTAAGAATAACAACATTTCTGCATGTTTAGATTTTTATGCCATTTCCAAGCAAAATAAACCATGTAGCGTCCATTTCCTGAGCCAGGTTTACCAGTGGAGATTATTGCAATCCCAGTGGAGGTGTTCTGCCACTGATAATCATTCATTGAGGATCACACATTACATAACCTCCCTTATGCAAATGCTCCTTAGTACGTGGACTTCTCGGTCTTGTTTTCATACTTTCTGTCAACATAAATTCCCTGTATAGAAAAGCTATGAATACTTCCTGCCTCCTCCTCCTCCTCCTGCTTCTTATTCTGTTTTTTCTATTTCCATTACTTCCAACTAATGCATCCATGGCCTTGCTCGTGTGGCCTTACCTGCACTTTTCTAAAGGGTAATTTATCTGTTGTGGAGCAAACAAAAATATTTTGCCAAGCTTTTTAGTCAAACAAGTTTCAGAATATTTTCTGTTCTTGTGATCTTAAGATGTAATTGCTATATCCTCCTGCCAGGCTTCTTCTGTTTCCAAAATTTCAAATATTCATCAGTTAACATTAAACTTGATCACTGACCATGTCATAATTCAGGAATTTTATTGTGTATGTGAGCATCCAATTAGCCAGCGAGGCTTCACAGAATTGTTTGGCAGCAGTGCCTGTCACCTTGTGGTTGTTTGCAGATACAACAAGCCTCTGTGTGACACATCATCTGGAGCAAGGACCGGTGGGATTATGTGTTATTTGAAGCAATATTAATGGTTCCAGTTTACAGTGTTATGGCTTATTGGCCATAGCAGTGAGACTCTCACGCTTCTGTGATCATCTCAGGTAGAGCTCCCCGTGCTCCGCACGACATCACACACCAGAGAGGACCCTCTGGGGGGAAGAGAGATGGTACAAAGCAACTGCTATCCTAACCAGGAGCCATCCTAACCGTGAGCCAGGGACCACAGCTGAACCAGGGTCATCTGCAGAGGGCAGAGAAAGTCACCAACCCATCTGGCAGGTCTTCTAGGTAGCCTTTGAAACAAAGGGCTCTTTAATTCTTAAAATTCCCTCTAGTTTTTTAACATCCATTGAGGTAGTACAATTTTTTTTCTCTCTCGAAATTGTTTCTGTCTCAGAAATTCTGCTAATATTAATACCACATTATCTCAGCAGGTAAAAGTTCCTGATAAAGCCTGGTGTTCCACATATGTTAGACAGCATCCTCTGAATCAGCCTTCTCAGCCTCTACAACTTTGGAGGGTCAGTTTTTTCCATTACTTCGCTAAATGCTAGAGCAAGCCCAAAGTTACATGTGTTGTGTTCATAAGGCAGTACCCAAAGATGAGATACAGGGGATGTAACCTGAACACGTTTCTCGGAGTTTCATTTAAAAAACAAATCTGTGTTTATTTTATTGTGCTGATAACACTGCTTGTCATCAGTATCCTAAGCAGAGTAAGTAATTCTGCACAGTAGTGAATTCAGAAATTAAAAGAACAGGTAACCTATCAAATTAATAATGAAATGGATTTCTAAAGGAAGCTACATATTATGTCTTACTTTTATACATGCCCATCCAACATCAAAGATATGTGACCTTGCTATAGTGAGGGATAGACATAGGTGTTGTTAAGTTGCATCTCTTCAGAAAAGGAAGGAAGAATTGGTGCAAATGAAAAAAGTGCATAGGTATAAGTCTGATGAGGTATATTAACTTAAAATTTGTGAGTATACCGTATAGGAGTGCATTTGGACTTGGTGCACTGAGTAATTTACTTTTTTCTTCTAAAGGAGTACAGAAGTTTTGAGCCAGAAATGTCCCCATTATATTTGTTGGTAAAAGAATATATCCTTATAGTCTCAACCGTGTTCTTATAAAATCTTAAAATCACAAAGAATGGCTGACATCATAGGAAATGTATCAACTTGCAGACATTTACAAAATTTGTCTCTCTGCCTTCTCACATACCATATAGTTATTTCCCGTTGAGTAAACAGAAGAATAAAATGCTAAAATTCCGATTTGGTAATTGCCAGAATTCTAATAAAAATCCACACCTTTTGAAGTCTGAGTATAGGTTAAAGGCAAAAATTTGAAAGTGTGTGTTGAGAAGCTGAACACAGAGAAGTGGGTGTGAAGTACAGTAGAGGGAGGAAACGAGATAAACTGAAGATGCCAAAGTAGTATTTGAGACGAAAGGATACATGGAAATACATGGTGGGAATAAAAGATTTGCGATGGAGAACTGTTCTTTTCCCAGGGTCAAGGAACTGAGGTATTTAACTGCAATGACCTGTAAATGATGCAGCACAGACTATTGGGCTGTGCAATAGGAGTTGTACAATCCTCCCAAGCTCTGAGTCCTAACACCCGGCAACTCAAACCTCTTATTTACCTTGGTGCTAAGTTCTGCGATTTGTGCTAAGATGCTAAATAGTTTCAATCAGCCTAATTTCATAAGAAATTGTGTCAGCCAGGAAGCATCCACTACAGATAAGCTCTGGCAGTGTTTATTTGACATTGAAGTCAAATAAGGATGCAACCTGACCCACACGTTTTGACATTGACGTGTTTCATAATCTGTTCAAGGAAAGATTGGATGTGGCACGTGGTGCCATGGTCTGGTCGACACAGTGGTCCTCGGTCATAGGTCGGACTCGATGATCTCAGAGGTCTTTTCCAACCTAATTGATTCTGTGAATATCGACACTTCCCAATTGCTCACCGGCCTCAGGTACGTAGATTAATCAGCAGCCCACCAGCGAGGGCTCCAAAGAGCGGTTTGCTCAATTAGAAGCAGGAGCGATGGGAACAGGACCGCCCCGCACGGCCCCGGAGCCGCGCCGCGCCCGGGCGGGGTC
>VZTA01009240.1:683030-698478 GCA_013398855.1 Mohoua ochrocephala | reverse complement strand
GGGACGGGACGGTGACCCCGGGCGGGCCGGGCCTCCACGGGCAGGAAGGGACGGGACAGGGGCACTCGCAGGGCCGAGCCGCCTGTGCCCTGCCCCCGGGAGCTGAAGCCTGTCGCGGTGCTTGCCCGCAGCACTGGGCAGTGGTCTCTGCCTGTGCGCCAAGGCGGTCTGTTCATGGAATGGTTTGGGTTGGGAAGGACCCTAAAGATCATCTCGTTTCAACCCCCTTGCCGTGGGCAGGGACATCTTCCACTAGACCAGATTGATTAGAGCCCCGTCCAGCCTGGCCTTGAACACTGCCAGGGATGGGGCATGCACAGCATCTCTGGGCAACCTGTTCGAGGTATCACACGACTGAAAGTTGCTGTTACTGCTCACTGCTCCGGTTTGATCTCCTACGGCCTCGTTGGGTGATTTTGCTGGTGATAGTTGTAGTAGTAAAATTTGGGAAATTGTGTTGAGAGGACTTTGCTTGGTGAGCAGCATTGCTGTGCCTGCAGAACATCAAAAGGATGCATTTTAGACGTGTCATGAGAAGTCTTTGTGCTAAGGACATGCCTTATTCCCGGTAATTGCCTTTTTAGCCCAGTGTTATACTGGTTTGGTTTGTTTTAATGACTGCTGGAAAAAATCTTAAAGGCACGGTAGGGTTATACTTTGTATTATCACTGTTTTCAGAAAGTCTCCAGTGGAAGTCCAGCTGATGCAGTGAATCAAATTAAAGAGGAAAAGAAACAAGAAAATGAAGTTGTGAACCAACACCAGAGTGATGTAAGTGGTTCTTTAATACCACATAATAATAGGAGTATTTTTTGGCCAGGTTCAGAAAAGGTGCTCAAGTCTAAAATACTCTGCTGTATTTTGAAATCCCAGCTTTTGGGAAGAAGGCTTGCTATAGCACAGAGAAAAACCCCCACATTATTTAAGAGCTTCATCTTGCTTTAGTAGGGTTACTGATACATTCTTAGATCTCTACTTTTTATGTAACAAAAGGATTTGGGTTATTGGAAAATAAAGGTCATGATTCTGTGGTGCCTAGGGAGACCAATGGTTCACGAGCACTTAAACAGCATTCGTGATGGCTGAAAGGATGTTGGCAGCACCGCTGTAGTGCAGTAGAGCTCAATAGCTCACCTTAAGCTAAAATACAGGAATCTTCACGTGAACTGTCTTGTTTGAATCCGATGCTTTGAATGTGGTGGCAGCAGTGAGGGCTTGTTGGAGTGATCCAAATTTCTCCAGGACATCTACCAAATGCAAATTTTGGGCCAGGAATGTAGGCTGCTTTCTGAGGTCCGACTCACAAACCCATTTAGGCCCAGATTGATGAAAGTGCATGGAAAATTGGAAAACCACTATAAAATAGTCAGCAAGTTGGATGGGACTATCCTGTATGTAATTATTTATAAATGCTCTACTGAATTTTAGTATAAATTCTAGTACAGTGAAATCTGGACAAGTTAGAACCTCTGGGGATACACCAACACTGTGAATCCTTTTATTCTCTTTGTCTCATAAATATGTGTGTGTATGATCTAATTTATTTGTTACAGCTCCAGTGTGTGCCAAGCTTCATAGAAGACAGACTGAAGCTTTATGAAGCACTGAAAAAAGAACATGATGCTTTGCTAGCTTACAGAGCAGCCAACCAGAGCAAATCTATCAAAATTACTCTGGCAGGTGGAGAGACGGTTGAAGGGGAATCTTGGAAAACCACGCCATATCAATTAGCTGTAGGAATTAGGTAACCTGTACATTCAAAGAGTTGTACTTTTGTAGTGATAGAACTGTTACTATCATTTGTCTCTTACCTCGTTGCATAAAATGTATGTCACGGTCGGTGGGTGGTGGGTGGTGGCTCCCTTAAATTGGTTTGCTTGAAAAGCATTGGAACTTCAGCTTCATGTAGTAGAAGCAGCTGATTAAAGTCACCATTCCGAGTGATGCTTGAGCTTCTGCACTGGGATCATAATGCTTGCTTCCAGTTAATGAATTTGTGAGACTCCTAGGAATTAAGAGATGTGAAGTTTTGTGAGTTAGCAGATACTGTAGAACTTGTTGCAAGGAGCAGTCTTTCCTCCAGATCCCCAGCACTGAAAACTGTTGAGTGAAACTTCCCAAGACCTTAAGGTTCTATACCTTAAAAGTAGGCAAATGTTTAAGAAGACCACAGAAACAAAGGCCTTCAGGTGCTACAAGATGTGGGTGTGGCCTCATGGAGTTTAGAAATCTAAAGTCTTTTGCAAATCTGAACCTAAATATTCTTGTCTCTTGTCATCTTTTCTATTTCTTTAGTCAAGTGTTGGCTTCGAATGCGGTCGTAGCCAAAGTGAATAGTGAGCTCTGGGACCTGGACCGTCCACTGGAGGGAGATTGTACTCTAGAGCTGCTCACCTTTGATAATGAAGAAGCCAAAGCTGTGAGTAAACACTCTTTGGTTTCTGCTCGATTAAAGAAACTGATGACATAAAACTGATGGCAGAATTAAGCTTTTAAAATACTGATTTTTAAAAAAAGCCACAAAACTATTCAAGCAAGGTAGTTCGTGTATTCAGCAATGAAGATTAGATACTAAGTGCCTGTAGTCTGAGAGTGAATAAAATCTTAGTGTTCTTTTCATCCTTCTCTTTTACATAAACAAGTTAGTTCATACAGTAGGTCTTGATTTGTATGCTAACTTGAAACAATCTATGGTTTGGCTCAGTGCACTTGAAGATCAGACAGTGAAAGCAAAATGAGGCAGTCTTACCATTTTCTAAAAATTGTCCAATATTAGACTTGAGTCATAAATAAAATCTGCGCCTCCTTGTACTGGCACTGTTTATTAGATCCTTAAGTAGGCATATCTTAGTCAATTAAGCTATATATATACTTAGCTACATGGCCAAGATTTTTCTTTAATGGTATTTAGTCTGAAGCTTATGTTATCTTTATATGCTAGAATTGGACTTCTGTTCTGTCAAATAATTATTCATGTGATTAAGCTTGTTGGAGGCATTTCAGGAGCCTGTAAAGGCTTTATCTTGTAGCAGTAGCTCCGAAATAGTCTGAATTAATAAGAACTCAGAACATCAGACTGGTATTGATCTACTGTGTTTGCTGTTGGCTTCCCTCATCTGACGTTTCAGGTAATGTAGTGTACAGACCCATTAATAAATGTACTGAAGGTGAGCAATAGCAACTTAATTGGCTGCATTGCTTTAGATGTAATTAGTGGTGCATAGACTTCAACTGAAATTAGCTTATAAATGAACAAGTACAGTAAGTACTAAGTTAAAGGAATTGTGCAGAGGTATAGTCATCCTCTTTCAGGCTGGAGTACGGTGGACCTTTAGTGCCACATGTGCCGTTATATTAATCATTTAGAGAACTTCAACATCAAAAGATAAAATTGTTTTACTTCTCTCAAAATTTGAACAACGTTGGTTCCAGTCTCTTTCCCATCTGCGGATATACCTCTGGTTTATTTTTTCTTCTTTTTAGTTACCCAATGCCGTTGACCTCACGGTTTGCTCACCTGACTTCATTTACAGGTTTATTGGCATTCCAGTGCTCACATTCTTGGAGAGGCCATGGAAGGATATTTTGGGGGCTGCTTATGCTATGGACCACCAATTGAGAATGGATTTCATTATGACATGTATATTGAAGACAGGTAAAATTACAGTGTCTTAGAACTTTAATACTCTATATTAAAAGTTCACTACTAGAATTATTTTGTTTGTTTCTGTATGTTAAAAGTAAAATCGGGTCTCTAATATGATTTGAAACATAGTCTTCGATGTATACAGTTCAACTGAATGTGTGTATATATTTAAATTCAGAAGCAGTGTTCAGACACCTGCTCTGTAAGAGTTGAAGCTGTTCAATGTTCTGTGGAAAAAACGCCAAGTGTTTGAGTTAAACTTTCTGAAGTTCCTATGAGGTAAAGGGGATGGTTTCCTTGAAGAGTCATGCAGGTTTGGTTTCCAGGGGCCATAGTCACTTGTAGAAAGGGCACAAATGCATGTAAGTTGCATAGGTGTTTACTACTTTTCTAATCCTTGTGCACAGCTTTACAACTCTGTTTTTTCCTCGTTTATCTTTCTGTGGGCAGGGAGAATACTGAATCTGCATGAGCCGATAAACTGGCTCTTGTGGTTGGATTGAGCCTTTTTTCCCCTTGGTTTGTTTTTTTTCTTAAATCATATGCATATTTCGAGCTGTAGGTCTTCCAGACATTTAGTCATGTCAAAGACTGTTCTGGGAATGATTGCAGTGCATTGGTTCAGGGTGGTACTACCTGTGTTTCTGAGTTTAATGGTTAAAAATACAGGTGGTTGTAAGTAACTAAGAAAATACTGTGACGAATCACACCACCGCATTCCATGTTTTTTGAATTAGACCATTAGAAAGTGGTGACTTGAAAAAATGGGAGTATCAAGATAATTAATTTATATTTCTTTTGCCTGTGTCTTTTTATTTAGAAGTGTATCTAGTACTGAATTCCCACTATTGGAGAACCGTTGTAAAAATATCATAAAAGAGAAACAGGCTTTTGAAAGGCTGGAAGTCAAAAAGGAGATCCTGTTAGACATGTTTAAGGTAAATCTTTAGAGTAGCTGTGGATCTGGTACAATGATCTTTTAAAATGTAACTTTTATGAAATATTGCATGTGACTGACTCGTCAGGATAGTACCTGTCTAGTGAAACAAAGAGAAACAATACAATCCTTCTCCCCCCCTCCACATGCCTCTCAAGTGTTCAGGATGTTTTCAGGCACTATTAAAAACAATTTCGTACTCCACAAAAATACACCTCAAGCTCAATGAAATGACAGATAAGTGAGCAAAAGGCATACATTTCTTCTGGCCCACTTGTGGAGACAGGTCAAAAAAGAGTTTAGCTCTAGTCCTGTTTTATTCGGTGAATGTCGTCAGTCTCACTGTACTGTGGGATTGCCTTTCACAAGTGCTTTGAGGTGTTCAGGTGGTAATCACAATCCTCAATCCACTCTCAGGGGAGTGAAGATGTTTCTGTCTCTTTCCCTTCTGCTTTTGCAACTCTTGTGAGAAATGTATGTGGGTGTTCTTTTTTTTTGTTGGTTTTTTGTTGTTTGGGTTTTTTTTTAGTTAGGAGTGTTTTTTACTGGTGCACTTGTATTATTAGTATGTAATTTTAAAAGAGAATTTTATTATCAATTTTATTGATGTTTCTGGCTTTTCATGTTTCCACACACAGTATAACAAGTTTAAGTGTCGTATCCTTAATGAGAAGGTGAAGACACCAACTACCACAGTATACAGGTAAAGAAATATACTTGAAAGGTATTATAAAGTATTTTTATAGCTAATGAATTTAATTTGAGAAGAGAATAATTTGTTTGGTGTTTTGTTATTCTAAGTTCTGAATTCTTGAGTAATTGGGACTTAAGTTTGTAATTAATATTGCTACTTATGTAAAGTGAGATATTGTCTTTCTCTGCTGGGATAGATTAGGTCTCAGTTTGTGGACAAATGTGAAATTCAGTTTTTATTCATTCCCTCGGGTTTCAGTAGACTGATAGAAATAAGTTACCACCGCTGACAATGGCTTGCTGCATGATGGATAAAGCTAACTGTAGCTCGGTGTGGGGTGAGGAACCTGCTCATTCAGTTGCTTGTTGGTTGGTTGGAAAATGGCAAAGCCGTTTTTCTGTTTGATGTGCATAGTTTGAAATTTCCTGGCCAACTTGAACAAGTTCACATATGGAACTATATGAATTGGCAAATGTATTATGATGCTCTTGATAATGGATCAAATGTGCTGAGCATTTACTGAGTGAATATTCCACTTCAGGTAGAAGGCACAATTACATGTAAGGTGCACTGAGTTTGCTGCACACTGCATGTTTATATTTACTGTCATGTTTGAATGTGTGAAACAGGAACTTTTGTGCCATTAGTGACTGTTGAAAAATGTTGGCTTGCTTAGAAGTGAACACTCATTTTCTTTTGGCCTATAGATGTGGTCCGTTGATTGATCTCTGCAGGGGTCCGCATGTGCGACACACTGGAAAAATTAAGGCCCTTAAAATAATTAAGGTAACTTTAAATTAACTGTGCATTGAAACTGAAATAAATTGTCAGTTGATTTATTTATATATTTATTTTCCCTGAGCTGATTATGCTAGGATTGGTCCTTTGTATTGTTTTCTTTGCTTACTGTACAATAGTTCTTCATTTCTTTCCTAGCTCCCATTGTACAAGTAGAACTGCTGACTTTGATCATTGATCTGCTTCTGAGTTTTACTGGTTCTTGACTGAGACAATAGTACCTCAGTGAAAGTTACCGTGTTTTTTTTATCAGAGTATTAGTGTAGTAACATGCATGTTTAGACTGATGAAGAGCACTGCAAAAATACTCAAGCTATTAGTGGCCAGATTAGCTGTGGAGCCAATTCTGCCGTGCACAGGAGAGAAGTGCAGTGCCTAAGCTCCTGTGGCAGGACTGTGCCGCTATCTCCAGCCAGCACTGCACTTCACAGGACAAGAGTCCTATTAGTCTGTACCTGCTGTCACATCTGAGTGCAGGGGGGTGTGCATGCTCTGTTCTGCAGTAAATGAACGTCCAAGATACTTATTGGGTCAGAAAATAGTATTTTGACCTTGTCAGATGGTATCTTTCAGGTACAGGAGATACAGGAGACCCTGGCAGATCTGCAAGTGCTGCTGTTAAAAAATGGCATTGCTTCCAGGAAAGCCAGAGACAGTGTTTGCAGAGGCCTCTGAATTTATGGTGTAGTTTAAGTTACTCACAGATGCTAATTTTGGTAACCTTATTAGACTGAGCTCTTTGGAGCATCCATCATTGTGGCTTTTACTGGCTTCCTAACTGAAGTGTCTGGAACTCTTTGAGTTCCAGGGATTAAGTGGGTAGAGGGTTAAAACTGCTCAGATTTAACTGTGAGAGTTAGGTTCGTTTTGCCTTTCGTGTTTCCCTACTGCATTATGTTTTCAATGTAAACAAGTGCTGCCTTTTCAGGAGCCATTACACGAAATAATAAAATATGCCGTGATGTGAGTTAAAACGAGGTACCTAAGCAGAATAAAAATGATTTGACCTGTCACTTCCGTTTGTCTTCTGTATTAGTATGCTGACTAAAAGGCACTGCAAGTCTCTTTGTATTATAAACAAGTGCTGAAGGATTGCATATAATTCTTTTCCCAAGGAAAAATATAATGATGTTTGAGTGGGTTAGTGTTTATCCCTCTTTCCCTGATATTATGTAATATTATCTTAAAATATGGGTTTTGTGTGTCAGAGTTCCTCTACGTATTGGGAAGGAAAATCTGACATGGAAACTCTGCAGAGAATATATGGAATATCCTTTCCTGATAACAAAATGATGAAGGAATGGGAAAAAGTCCAGGAAGAAGCCAAAAACCGGGATCATAGGAAAATTGGAAAGGTACACTATTCCACTGTCTACTCTCTTTAGTATTTCTATTACAGAATTCATTCTCTTTCCTTGTATTTTAGTTTTGATTTTTTATTGTCGTTTTTTGACAGTTTGAAAGGGAGTCAGTTCTGTGTGCTTCTTGATGTCACTTACATTTAAAAATTTTAATTCTACAAACTGAACTTGTCACTTGCATACGAATATTAAACTAACGTTGGGAAGAAGCTAGTGGCTTTAGTCCCTTGGTTTAGGGAAATAAATCTTAAACCCATTAATGTAAAGACTTTGCAGATCCTACCTAAACCACTCTATTTTCCATAGAAGAGAATTTATTTGGGAATTCTGTAAATAACATGGTTTGGTCATTCTTTATAATAGGTGTAAATTTGGGGAAATGTGTATTTACATAGTCAAAGAATCAAATGGAATTCAGTGTTCTTACCAACTTTTAAGAGTAAGAACTGCAGATAAATTAACTGGTGTTGCTGAGAACTTGTAGACCATAAATCGTCTTGTTGCTGTAATACTCCCTATTTGCAAACAGTGTCTCAATGTGTGTGAAGTAGTTACATTCTGCGATTCTCTCTGAATTGTTGTTAGAGCATTCTGGTTTTAATTTACCTAGGAGCAAGAACTCTTCTTCTTTCATGATTTGAGTCCTGGAAGCTGCTTTTTCCTCCCTAGAGGTGCCTTTCTTTATAACACACTCATGGATTTCATAAGGGTGAGTATATACTGATGTAACTCCTGACAACTTGAATGTCGTTTGTTAGTCTTAAATGATAGCACTGACCTATCCACAGAAAGAGAAGTGTCTATGTATGTAAACATATACAAGATTTTCACAATGATTATACAAATCTAACCTTTTTGAAAATAAGGCAGAAGCTGTGTTTTTCCAGTTGTGCAAAATCTACACGTGCAGTAGTCCTTTAGTCTCCCTGTAAATTGCCATCATAATAGCACAGTTAAAAAGAATCAAGCTTTTGCTTGTCAAAAGCTCTATCACCTTTTAAATGTTGCATTTGTTCTATAGGGTGAATATCGCAGGCGTAATTTTACTGAAGTTGTGTCTCCAAACGTCTTCAACAGTAAACTCTGGGAAGCTTCAGGACATTGGCAGCACTACAGTGAAAATATGTTCTCTTTTGAGATTGAGAAGGAAACTTTTGCCCTTAAACCCATGAATTGTCCGGGACATTGGTTTGTACTCTCAATTGGAAAACTTATTTTACTTCATTTGTCTTTTGTGGGGCTGAGGAGAAGTAAAAGGAGTATTAATACATGCTGTCATGTATGTTTACGATAGACTGCTAAGCCAGCGTGTCCAGAGAGCTTCTCTGACAGTGTCCCAAAGCAGACCTTTGCAGTAAGTCTGCACTGGGCTGGGTTTGTACATGCTAATGTCAGTCTGTACCACTAGTAAATACCGATTCTGTCGGATAGAGGTGGGCATCGGATGTGGTGTTAGAAGAAGGCACAGATGAACCAGTCCTGGATTTACTTTTGCAGTGTCTTCTCCCGGATGGTCTTTAACAGTACATTGAGTGGTGTGCTTTTTCTGTTTGCCTGTCTTTCAGGATGCAGACAACCTGAATGAGTAAATACTTAAAAATGTGATTACTGTCTGTACTGAGCTTCGTTTATTTCTGTGTTGTCTTAAATCTCCTGTAAGAAGGATAAAAGGAAGGTTCTTCCATGTTCCTTATAGCTTGATGTTTGCCCATCGTCCCCGATCCTGGAGGGAATTGCCTCTTAGACTTGCAGATTTTGGAGTTCTTCACCGAAATGAACTCTCGGGCACTTTGAGTGGCTTGACTCGTGTAAGGCGCTTCCAACAAGATGATGCTCACATCTTTTGCACAATGGAACAGGTAAAAAAAAAAAAAAAAGCACTTCCCACATCCCCACCAGTCAACCAAAAGAAGACCCCAAAAACCCTTCCCTCTCCCAGTGCAAACTAACAGTAAACAAGAAAAAAATCCCTGGAGTGTTTCAGCTCTTGCTTCTTCCATTGTGTAGCATAATGCTGCTTTTGATGGGTTTTTTCCTAGGTTATTCCTTTTATTTAGGAAGATGCATTGGGCAACTCAGTCCCAGAGAATAAGATTTGTTGCATCTTCCATCTCCCTCTGCAAAGAAAAAAGCAGTTGATCCCATTGTTTTCTATAGTAATGCTGAATAAAAACTTTATTTTGTCAGTAATGCCATAGATTTTAGTGGAGCTACATGTGTAAGTTGATGCACTTTTGATCAGGATACAATTTGGCTCCAGAACCTCATGCTTAACAAAAATAGTACTTTTCTTGCCATGCTTTGAAGCCACAGCACCTCAGATCTCTCTTTGCCCAGTACCTGGATTTGGGTTTTTAGGATGTAATTTTCAAGTGATTTTTAATTCTTTCTTATTTTGTTTAAGGGACTCTTATATTCTGGTTATGAGGAATTCAGTAGATTCAATTACATTTTTATGTAAGTAAATTTTAACTTATTTTAATATGTTTTATATTTAAGATTGAAGAAGAAATTAAGGGCTGTCTTGATTTCTTGAAGTCAGTGTATGCTGTCTTTGGCTTTACCTTTCAACTGCATCTTTCTACAAGACCCGAAAATTATCTTGGAGATTTAGAGATCTGGGATCATGCAGAAAAGGTAATTAATTTAAAAGCAAACGAAAAACCCTCTTAATGTTTGTATTTGCAGAGGTAGATATTTAACTGAGTTCTTCCATGCTGCATGGTGAAATTGCTTAAATCAGATGCTAAATATTGCCCTTAGTGGAAATTCTGTTAGGAAAACATCACATTAAATCTGAAGTTCTATGGAAAATCAGAACTTTCAGATTCTTGATTAGTCCCTTATTTTGAACTAGTTAGATTTCTATTAATCTTTTTTTTTTCTGATTAATCACAATATTTATACAAGGAACTACTATTTCCAGATTATTTCTCATAAATGAACAAATGCTTGAACAATAGGGGTTGTACTGCCTTTTGACTCCCTTGGAATTTCAAAGGCAAATGCTTTGACTTCCAGTAGTGAGAGGCCCTTCTATACCTTTTTTAATTACTCTTTCATTATTGTGATTAGCAACTTCAAAACAGCTTGAATAACTTTGGAGAGCAATGGAATTTGAATCCAGGAGATGGAGCATTTTATGGTCCTAAGGTCAGTGACTCAGCATTTCAGTATAACTTTGGGATGGACAGAAATGCAGATGTACTGCAGGCAATCTATATTTAGTAACTGTGTTATTTTGCTTCACAGATTGATATTAAAATCAAAGATGCAATTGGTAGGTACCATCAATGTGCTACCATCCAACTTGACTTCCAGCTACCCATTCGATTTAATCTTACTTATGTTGGGTGAGTGGTTAAGCTAAATATCTTCCTTTTTAAAATGAAATTAGGCCATAGCTTTCATTATCTGTAATTCCCATTATGTACTAATGCTGTATTGCTCACTTAACAAACGGTTAGCTTGTAAATCAGTCAGCTGATAGGGAGGGCAAACCCCCAGTGAGTAGAGGGCCGAGTCATGAACTTGAAGATATTTGCTAAATGTAATGATAGCTCACTTTAGTTGCAAATGCAGGAGAATCTCATTATCTGTCTCGTCTGCCGGTTTTGAAGACAATTGATCATTTGTTATGCTAAAAACCCCTCAGCTGAGTCAGTTTTTATTTTCAGCCTAGTCATTGTGTCTCCTTGGAAGACATGGCACACAAGTTCAAACATGCCCTAAGGAGCAAATATGTTTGTTCTAAGTGGTTCTTTATTTTTATCAGGTTAGATTAGTTAACTTTGAACATAAACCAAATGCAAACAGCTTTTAGTGAAAATCTGACTTTGGTTTTCAGCTAGGAAGGAGGAGTTTTATCAACTGAACAAATTAATCTTAGTGCCATGTTGACCTGAATACTCATTTTCTGGGTTGTATTTCTTGCTGTGTTTGATTTTTGCGTATTATGAAGATGGGGAAGATAGAATAAGAATATTTGTAATTTTTTCGTCCTTCTGTATATTTTACAGTAGATGTCATAGCTTTTTTGATAGGTGAAAATACTGTTATGAACTGGCTCTTTTTTTAAAAAGCCAGTTTTTAAAATTAAAGGATTGTGATTTAAGCAAAGTAATGAACAGTAAGGGCAGGTAAGATCCTGTTCAACAAAATAAAAGCAAGTCCTAATGGAAAGAGAGTACAAGGAAGAACATGAAGTATTAAAATACACAAAAATGGTGCTGAGTCAGTCAAGTGTCTTCTCAAATTTAAGAGTGTCTCTGCCACTACCTATAGGCATGATTATTTTAAATCACTGTGATTATGCAGAATTCCTTTAAAAGCCCGGCTGACTTAAAGCATGTTTTTAATAAAAACAGTAGATCTTTCATAAGTATAACTAAATGTTGTCTTTCTGTTAAAAGTATAATCAAAAATATTAGTAGGATTACACGTATGTGAGCTAAGATAATTTTATTTAAAAAAACCTCTTGATTTTGTTTTTTCAGTAAGGATGGCGATGATAAGAAAAGGCCAGTGATTATTCACAGAGCTATTTTGGGATCTGTGGAGAGAATGATAGCTATTCTAGCAGAAAATTATGGAGGAAAATGGTATGTGGCACAAATGGAATTCTAAGAAGTCTTTAACGATGTAGAAAGTGCATATCCTTCCTATTGTCCCATATATTATAATGCAAAAATAATATCCCTAAAAGTTTCTCAAAATTAGTAGGTAAGATCCCAAGAAAAGTCCAATTTTCTGGTCTGAGTTGTATGACATCCATTTATTAATAGTTTAATATTGGAAATTCAATTTCATGGGACTGCAGAAAAAAAGCAAAGTAATGCAGAAATAGGAATTGTAATAGAATGTGTAAGTCCTGCATTATTCTTGTTACTTTTTTCTTTAAAATCATGCTTCTGTACCAGGAGGATGTCAGATGTATGTAAAGCAATTATTTGTGTATATACAGACATGCATTAGTCCTAATATATGAAATATTTTTTGTATTTCTAAGATGGATTCTTTTATTTTGAATAAGATCTGAAGATATTTCTTCATGAATGTATTTAAAGTACTAAGGAAGGGTTAATTCTTATTTTCAGTCACCTACCTTACTGTCCACCTTTCACTGTAAAGTTATAGATAAAAGTGAAAATTATGCAGAAAAAATCTGTTTAAAGTTATGAAGTCAGCTGGCAAGAGAACAGAAGGTCCAACTTCCCCATGTCATTTTACTGGAATCAATCTATTTGCTATTTTATGTGAGCTTGAAAAGAGAGAGATAACACACTATCCGACATCCTTAGCTAACATAAATAGTTCTATAAAGCACAGAAATTATTGTTGTGAAACACGACTGTGGCTGTGACTGGAAATGTAAAATGCACCTTTTTTCCTGTTTCTCCTGTGCTGGCCAGGCCGTTCTGGCTGTCTCCACGGCAGGTCATGGTTGTGCCTGTGGGCCCCACCTCGGAACAATACGCCCAGCAGGTGAGAGGAGGGCCTGCCTCCTTTTGGCAGCAGGCAATTTTCATAGATCCTGAAGCACTTGTCCTAGAACAGGGAATTAATGCTTAATAATTCTGGAGACATGTTTGAGGGGAGAGGTGAATTTTTCAGTACAAAATTTTCAGTCTAAAATTTGTATATGTCTGTGTACATATACAGACCTCAAGTATTTGGGGTTCTTTAATTATGTAAATACTTCTGTAATTATTAAAGGAAAAAGCATCCTGGATGACAAACCTTAGATAACTAATGTTTCATTACAGTACTCCCAGCTTTAAGTAGGCAGAGCCAGTTTCTTCCATTTCCCACCATGTATATCCTTGACTATATCACTTTTGAACCATGTTTGGTTTTACCCCTCTCCCTCGCTTTCCTTTTAATGCAAGATTAAGTGTGTTTCTTCTTTCTTCTTTCTCAGTCTGAGGATGGGTTTTTGACATGCAGCAGAGTAGCAGCAAATGTTTGATATAGATGTTACCTTGTATTGTCTTCCAGCTGGGGCCCTGCTGTGTGTGCAGGTTTCTTCAGATAACTTCATTGAATTCCTTACAATCATTCGCAAGAACGAAATTATGCATGTACATGAATTAATTGTTGGGAGAGATCAGTAATGACAGCATTTACAAATTTATGCTGTAGAATATATAATAATACTAAGAGGGTTTTGGTTTGTTTGGGTTTCTTTTTTAGGTTTGCTATCAGTTTTTTGAAGCAGGATTTATGTCAGATGTGGATCTAGATCAAAGTTGCACATTAAACAAGAAAATTAGAAATGCACAGCTGGCTCAGTATAACTTCATTTTAGGTAATTGATGCATCTTGTGTTTCTGAATATCATTTAAGTTTTAATGTTGGACAAAGTTTGTCTAGGCTCATTTTCAAATGTAGATTGTCTGTTTATTATTTTGTGCTATGTCTTGCAGTGGTTGGAGAAAAGGAGAAAGCAAATAATGCTGTCAATGTCCGAACAAGAGACAACAAAGTCCACGGAGAGATTTCGGTATCTTCTGCTATTGAAAAACTCAAGAAATTTAAGACTTCACAAATTCAAAATGCAGAAGAAGAATTCTGATGTTTCTGTTAGGAAAAGAATTATTAGCTGCTTATGTGAAATGTTTCTTTCCTCCTGTACATCACTGATGCTCATTGGAGAGAATTTTCAGTTCATGGATACATAAAATAAGTACATGTAGCACTGTTGGTGCTCCAGGAAAAGCATGAGAGGACAGATGCACCTGCCAACTCCTTAAACAATCGCATGGGTTTCCAATCTGCCTGAATTGCAGAATGCTTATTTAGAAAGTCCTACACCTCTAACGTGGTGGGTTTGCTGTGGAAATAATAAGTCAGGGCTGCACAGTGTCGGGGATGAGGAGGCTGGGAAGGGCAGTGGATGCTGCTGGGGGTGCTGAGCTGCCTCAGTCACAGAGCAGGTACCTGACTGTGACCTGGCATCCAGAGCTTGCCAGTGGGGTAGGTGCCTCAGGAGCAGTTTGGATTAGGTTTTTTCCTAACTCCAGATTGTAACAAAAATTGGTGGGGGGGAAAGGGCGGATTAGGGGGGAATACCTTGGTTGTTTCAGAATGTGTGTTCACAGACTATAAATACACTGGAGTCTTTGTTGGAGGTCTCGGTGTACCAAGGCGCTTGTGGAGTTAGTGTGATGACCGGTTCCTGTAATGGTGGTTGCCAAGAATGCAGTTGAATTGCTATAACTGTGTGTGAAGTGGTTTATTTTTTTCCTGTTTGCTGTTGTTTTGGCTTTTTTCTAAAACAAAAAAAACTTTGAAAAACTTTTCTGTGTGTAATTTATTACTGTATTTGCTGGGAGTAGTTAGAATGCTGAAAAGGAGCAGAGGACAATTTTAATTTTAAAACAGTTTGTTGGACTTGAAACTGGGCATGTTTCTGTTCTGTTTGTGCTTAGAAATGATTTTTAAAGTTGCCATTGCAGGCAATTGAACTGGATTTTTTGAGAGATTAATTTTTACAATTTTTTTTCACTTTCGTATCCTGTTACTTAGTTAAGTGTATTGCTCAGTTATCTAAGCTATACAGCTCTAGCTGTGATTTAAGTATCACAGCCATGAAGCAGAAACTACACTTTAGTGCATAAATATTAACACAAATACAAAGCTTGTTTTACTTCTGCCTCGTGCTCGTACTGACCTGTGTTTAATAGGTCTATGTTTGGTTTTGTATTCGTTTGGGTTTATGGATCTGTTTTTATCTCCTGCTTCTAAAAGAAAAGGAAAAAAAAAACATTGAAGGAGCAAGTGCTGGGAAAGCTTTCTGTTCCACTTGACAGAATTAACATGAGGAGTGGTGGGTGATTTTTATTTCTATTTCTGTATTTTATACATACATTTATTTTTATGGACTATAGCTTACGGCTTACGTGCTCCATGTGGGATATATTCAGCGTGCAGAATTGAGGTTCTGAGGGGTTTTTACAGCGAATTTCTGGGTTTGGCGGTGTCTGTTCCCGTGAGGGGCCGCTGTGGCGCTG
>VZTA01009240.1:661909-677954 GCA_013398855.1 Mohoua ochrocephala | reverse complement strand
CCGGACCCCCCTCTGGCGGCACCGGGCTCGGGCTACTGACAGACAGACAGAGCGACAGACGCTGCTGCTGTCTCGGAGTTCTTCCCAAACGCGCGTTTTCTGAGGGCCTTACCCGCCGCAAAATGCGGTTGGGTGTTTGTCTGTCCTGCTTGTTTGCAGACCTTAGCGACCAATCTAATTGCAATTAAATCAGTTGAGCGCGATCTTCATTTTCTCTTTTTGTCCTATTTCCCCCCGGTCTAGCCAGGAAGTCTGGCCCAGATAACGCGTTTTCTCCATGTCCCAAGGGTGTGCCTTATTTCTGGCATATCAGTGCAAGCCTTCCTAGGGGTGCGTGCGGATTTATCGGGGTTCGTGTGCCGCACTCGCCAAACACCGAGGGCACGTACTCCGGCACAAAGCTCGTACAGGCAGTGCGCGGGGGCACCAGCAAACCCACTTCACACCATCCTTGCATTTCAGTGCTCTTTTACACTAAGTTGCTTTTCAGGGTGTGTGTTTAATGTCTGACAGAATTCTGTGAGGTAACTGTAAGCTTGTGAAAAATATAAGATAGTTGTAACACTGTACATCTGGCTCAGTCACCAGAAGCTGTAAGCAGCCACAGCTCCTGGTGCTTAGTTGGAGTTACAATTTCAGCATGTTTTCCAATGAAAAGCTTGAAGCGAAGTATTTGTTGAATTTTTCTTTTCCTGTTAAGAATGGATGTGTACAGGGAGATGAGAGCTAGGTAACAAAGTAGATGCTTTGTAGATAAATTTTGAATTAGTTGTGAGGGCACTAGAGACCTATTGCATAAGTCAGGAGCCAGGAGATAAGAAGGAGCAAAGGTGAGGTGAGGAATGGAGCTGAGGATCATAGGTTTGGAGCCCAAAGTCAGGATGTTAATAGGAAGTCAGGCAGAAAGAGGCCTCAGGCAAAGGAGTGCAGTTACTGCAGTTGCTGTTCATGGCAGAGTCTTGCTGTGTTTCTGGTGTGAGTTTAAACTTCAGAGTATGAACAAAAGAAAGGGGAGTGGGTAGACACCTGTTGCTATTTTTGAACAGTGGACATGTACATTTAACTTGCAGTGGATGGGGAGAGTCCTTGAATCCTTATTGTACTTTTCTTAATATTGAGGCAGCTGTTGGCTTCCTCCTCACCTTGGACCACACCACCCGAAGAATTGTCTGGAGAGCTCTTTCCTGAGCCAGCTGTGCTCCCACGGAGACCAGTGCCAACAGCAGCCGCCGAGTGAGAGGAAAGAAATAGGGCAGTTCTCAGCTGAACCAGTGCTTGCAGAAACCTAAGGAAAGGATTATTAGCCAAAACACAGATGACTGTTATTTTCAAACTCAGAGTGGAACACTGATGTAGGATATGAGAACAAGTAGTACAAACAAGGTGCAGAATCCATCCTTTTCACAAGTCCATAGGATTTTTATTTCTGTAGGAACTCCATGCTCATTTGAATGGCTGTATCAGTTCTGCTACTATGAAGAAACTTATGGCCCAGAAGCCAAACCTTCAGATCCAGAATGGAATGACTGTGATTGACAAAGGAAAGAAAAGAACCTTAGATGAGTGAGTATATACGTGTGTGTGATGAACATTTACTGAGGATTTTTTAATTAAGTTAAAACCAGAAATGTGTGGCCTTACACACTAATGGCAGAAAAATATATTTGAAAGTTTTACAATATAATCTCATAGAGTTTTAAAATATTTATATCTACAGAATAATTTCTTAGGTGCTTGAAAACTAAAAGGAAATCTCTTATTGATTAATTCCTTCTTCAAAGAATTGAAATTTTTTACTTACGTCAAATGCTTTACAGAGAAAATTGTCTCACATAGTTTCCTTTTTTGGAAACTTCATGTTTTCCTTTTCCTTCAAAAAAGTAATAATGTTATTTGTGGTAATAACAACTTTTGTTGTGAATGCTTAGTTAGCATCTAAAATCAGAAATTGCCATTCAGATGGTCTTTGTATTTCAAGCTACAGGCTGGTTAGTTGACTCTAGTGAGTAGGTGTTTTAAAAATGTAGATTTTTTTTTTTTTTTAAAATACTCATTCATTGTCTTTCCAATTAATTTTTTTAATTTTATTTTAGATGTTTTCAGATGTTTCAGATCATCTATCAGGTTACCACTAGGACTGAAGATATTTTACTGGTAAATTAATTAAAAGTTCACTTAAAACAAGCAATACACGCAATCAAAATCGGCTGGATTAAGAGCATTGGGTTCCAAGTAATAATATCAACAATGGTCCCTTTTAATTGGAGGTCAGAATAATTATTGTAAAACACCTGAACTCTCTTCACTGTCCCTGAAGGAATGAAAAATGCCCTCTGTGTGGTAGTATTTCCAGACATGGGGACCACTAAAAACACATTGGGCCCGAAAACATTGCAAGTGTTTCACAACAAAAAATAACTGGGTCTTTTAGTTGTAAAGAAAAGTATAGCTAATTATATGTATCACTTTCATGATGTTGAATACACTGTTACTTAATCAGATAACTAAAGATGTCATTAAAGAATTTGCTGATGATGGTGTCAAGTATCTGGAATTGAGAAGCACTCCAAGAGAAGAAAATTCCACAGGTACAGTCTGTTCTGCTTTTTAATTTGTGATCTTCTTGTGCTATAAAACTTAGTTAAAGACTATGTTAATAACAAGTAAAGTTAAATTTAGTTGGCTCAATAAAAATATACTTTAAATATGAAAGCTAAGATTTAACCATGTAAAAACATGTCACTTTCCTATTAGATTTTTGAGGACAAAAATGTGTTCAGCATAACTCTGGTACCCACGAGATTGGGTTATTCACTTGATTAATCTGAGTCTGCTAATATTTTTAATAGCTGATATATTTTACTTTTGTTACTTTGTTTTTTTCTTTTAGGTGTGGTTTAGTAGAAACCTAATAATAGAAGTCCTATTGCGATTCTCTGGTTCACACAAAGTCATTTTAATTTTTCCAGATGCTTAGGAGGAGGTTTAGTTCAAATGTATGTTTCACAGTACAGCTATATTTACAGATAGAATTAGAATTATATGGGTTAGAAGACTATATGGTCTAAAATCCAAGCTGCAACATGAAACCTAGGAGACTTGAGAGCTGGGTCTGCAATATAATAAAAATAATTTACAGTGTGTTTGTTCCAAATGTGTGCATGTGTTTGCAGGTATGACCAAAAGGATGTATGTTGAAACTGTACTTGAAGGTATAAAGCAGTGTCAAGAAGAAGGCTTGGATATAGATGTAAGGTAAGTAAAGCATGTGGAGTACCTCTGTTTCAAAGTTTTGTGTAGTCTGATGCTTGGTCATGTTTGCAGAGAGGTCTAGAAGCCATCAGTATAGGAAAGAAAACTTTTTAAACCAGATTACATGGAATGGAAACAGGTAATTCATATAGGAACCTGACTTTTTGTCTTCTTTTTTACTGTTAAAGAAGGAAACTGGGTAAAACCTCTCAGCTCTAAGACTGTCCATTCTTTGCAACATTTTCAGGAGAAGCAATGTTTTTCATGGAATTGGCTCCTTTTTCACAGCTTAGATTCATTGCAAAGATTTTATTTGATTAGCTGTACAAGCAGCCTGCTGTAAAGAAGAGCTGGTCCTGACCAGCAGAGAAGTTTCAGAAGGTGTCAATGGTTGGTTGGAGGCACTTTGCTCTCCTGTCTTTTATGGCCTCAGTAGCAACCCTTACTAGATTTATTTGTGAAAGCTGAAGAATTTTCATCCTTCATGTGTGCTATTGCATGTCATGGGCCAACTTATTTATCTGTTTGTGTCCCTCTGCACTTTGGTACCTTCATTCCTAGAACAGTTTCCTATACAAATACTCTTTATACTCAGCATGAAGGATATGAAGTGCTATTTTTGTTGGTATCAGATCTGTTGAGCTCCTGATATTATAGCTTGTATATCATTTAATTCATGCATTTCTGTCCCAGGTTGTTAATAGCAATTAACAGAAGAAGTGGCCCAGCAGTTGCTAAGCAGACTGTTAAACTTGCTGAAGAGTTCCTGCTTTCCACTGATGGGGTTGTAGTAGGACTTGACCTCAGTGGTGATCCCACTGTAAGTTTTTGGGGTTTTTTGGCCTGTTCTTGAAGGTAAATGTGTAATGTTGTGTAACTGCAGGTGGTTCTAACCATAGGTTTTTCTCACAAGTTTTTGTCCAGTGTTTGTGGCTAGCTGGAATGGATTGCCTCCAGGTTAATCCCTGTTGCTGTAAGGGGAAGATACTCTAACAAAGAATCCTTAGATTAGTATGTGACTGAGAAAAGAACCATTGAAAAGCAGTGTTTATCTGGGAAGTGTCTGTACCTGAGCTGTCCCAGTCAGATTAACTGGGTGGAGGCAAGTTGTCAATAGTTTAAATTTTGTTTAGCTGCACCAAATGCTTATTGTGTATTAAGAAAACGAAAATGTTTGAGGACCGCTGTCAAGCTGAAGTGAAATAGCTCCAGGTGGTAGCTGTGTAAAAGATATCAAAATCAAGACAATTGGCTTGTAAGCCTTAGGCATCATCTGAGCTACTGGTGTTTGATCCATTGGTCTAAACCATGTGGCCGAGGGTCGTTTGACTTGCTGCATTCCAAACTGAAGTAATGGGAAAAGTGGAATTATTAAATGTAACTGTATTTGAATGTAGTGTTTGGATATTGCTAGACTTCTTAATTATGGTAGTGACAGGGATTTTGTCAAATAAGCTGTGGAACGGTGATGTGTTCCTGTTTTCCAGGCAGGACATGGTCAAGATTTTTTGGAACCACTCTCAGAAGCAAAAAAAGCAGGTCTAAAGCTGGCACTGCATCTTTCTGAGGTAAAAGGTCTTTTTATTTTGGTGCTTCTCTGTAATTGTCATTTTGTGAAAATGTCGAAGAAACTAAAATTACCTTCTGTGCATTTTGAACTTCTCACGCCAAAGTATTAATGGTTTGGGGCATTTGACAAGAGACAAGAAAACAAGGAGAAGTCTTCAAACTTCTGTTCTAAATCTGAACAGCCAGATTATTGCTTCTATTGTGGGTTTAGGTGTGAAATTGAAATTAGTAGCATTCTAAGAGCTCCACTGCTTTCTTCCTGGTATAATATCAGAAATCATGTATAGTGAAATCCCCACAGTTTCATGAGCAAAGAGCTCTGTAAGCTCTGCTGATATCAGTAGAAAGAGTTGGGCCTCTACTGGGTGGCTGGAGTTTGCTCCAAGGAGTCCAATAAATACTGAAGATAGTTATTTTTTCAGGAAATTAAGCAGGACATATGATGTCATCAGCGTATTTATACTCGTTTCTATTTCACTAACACTTTCTTTTGGATAAGAGATGCTGTGAAAGTAGAACTGAAAGTCCATTGTAATTATAGAATGTGCTGCTTTATGCTGCCTTGACAGAATGTAAAATATATCCTCTCTAGATTCCAAATCAAGAAGAGGAGACCAGGATTCTCCTGGGCCTGCCTCCTGACAGAATCGGACATGGAACGTTTCTGAACTCCGCAGCACCAGGCTCGGAAGAGATAGTGTCACTGGTTCAGCAGAATCATATACCTATTGGTAAGGAAAAAAATGTTTACTGTGACTTGATCTCTGGATATCAGAACAGGGTGTGTATTGCTGATCTAGTGACACCAGTTTGTCTCTGACCAGAGGTGACTTGCCCATAAAGGTACACTCGTGACATTTTTGAAATTTTTGACACCTTTGTGGCAGCAGACAACAGTTGATGTCTCAGATGGAAGCAAAACCAAATCATAACTTGTCATTACTGTGCAAGACTGTGTGATGGTTCTGTACCTGGTTTGCAAGCTCCCTATATTTTATACCTCAAGGAAATTGATTAGCAAACTTTTCTCAAAAGAAATTACCAAAGAAGTGTAGAAAATCGAGGAAACAGTAGTAGCTGATTTTAATTTTTATTCGGGACCTTTCTAAGTCAATTAACATGGTTCTTGTTTTGATATATGTCCTCATTTCTTTTTCTGTTTTTCCCTTAGAATTTTGCATGACGTCAAACATAAAATCTCAGACAGTGCCTTCCTGTGACAAACACCATTTTGGATACTGGTACAGCATGGGCCATCCTGCAGTGCTTTGTGTAAGTTTTTTGATTTTTAAGCATGTATTTAGGCAAAGGGCCAAATTTGTGAAGTTGGAGAAATCTTTCTCTGTTTATAGATCAGAGCTGACCTTGTAGCAAATCCTTTGCTTTTAGGAAACCATAATGTTCTGTTTGAGAAATGCTTGTAATTCAAGTGGGAATTGCTAGTATTTCTCTTGGTTCTATTGTAAAGCGAGGCCTTTTTCTGTAGGATGAGAGGATCAGCTATGCAAGCAATGAACTTCATAGCTGTTTGCACACTGACAGGTTTCTCTTGAAACACATAGGTCCAGTGCTTGCATGTGCACCTGTGCTTACCTGGGTGTTCATTGTGTTGGGGAGAGCTACTGCATTCTCTTGATAGCTCATTAAGGTCTTTACTTGTGCTGCCATTGGCAGGGTTTTATTGTTATCCTGTTAGTTTAACCCCCGTAATCCATATCATTGTCCAAGTGTGTGTGTGTATACATATATATATTTATTTTTTTAAATAGCATTGTGCTTATCTGGGGAAAGGGTAAAGAGGAATAGGGAGACCTGCACATACTGACATACCATGAATATATGCAGCATTTGATAGCCATCTTTCTAGCAATTTTAGTAGGAAATCCTATTTTCTTGATAAATCGTGCCATTATTTTAAGGAGTTTTCTTATATGTTTGAATGATTTATTCATTTTTAGTGAAAATAGGGCAAATAAAGAATGAAGTAACTATGCACAGATGAAAGAACAGTGGAATAAAATGTGAGACAGCAAGATAAAACTGGTTTGTATGTATAGAAAAAAACCCTTTTTGATATAGAGGAACTAATTTAAACTTTTTTATTTCTTTCCTTTCGATTTAACTCCAGACTGATGATAAAGGCGTCTTTGCAACCGATCTATCGCAAGAATATGAGCTGGTTGCAAAAACTTTTAATCTGACTCGATCACAGATGTGGGATCTTTCCTATGAATCAATCAACTACATTTTTGCTTCAAATGCAGTAAAATCCAAGCTAAGGGAACAATGGTGTAAGCTGAAGCCAGCTCTGTTTGATTAATCAAACTGTTGTCCTAACAACTTGGGTGTATTAGCTGAGTTAATAAGCTTTTTTTACTGTGGACTTTTGGAATGAAGAATCACCATCTGTTGAGACCTTTATCATGCACAGTTCCCAACTTTTTTCAGACCTCAGGGTTTAAACCCAGCCATAAACTGCCTGTGCAAAATGAAGCCAACTGGAATGCATCCCTTGTTACTGGGGACAGAAGTAAATGTTCTTTTGTAGTTGGGAAGGGCTCTCAACCAGTGACTAAAATGCCAAATGTGTTGTCACCTTGTTTCTATTGAGTTGATATGACATTTAAAAAAATATTTAGTTGAAATACGTCATCATAATATAAACATTTGAGAGCTGGAACAAAATGAAGGCAGAGCTATTGGTGTTTAAAACATCTCTGTTGGCAGCATTCCGCCAAGCAGTTTGAATGTGTGGTGTGTGTTTTTGGGGTTTGTATTGTTTTCAGGTTTTGAGCAGTTGATTGAATGTGAAGACAGAAACAAACTCAGGGAGAACGAAATATTTGTCCCAAGGAATTAAGTGTTGTATGTGGTTTTACTGCTGTACATGTACGACTGAAGCTGCTGTGGATTGAATAGTACGTGGGGGTCTCTGCTGGTGCCTTGGGCACTGGTGGTGTGTAGGCAGTTAAGAATCTTGAATGCCTTCAGTAACTGAGCTACTTGGCAAAGTGGTCTCATTCTTAAAATGCTTTTTAGAATTGCTGTTTGTTGTGTTAAAAAAGCAATAAAAATAGCCTCTAGCTCCATGTTTGTGAAACCACCACTTGGAGGTGTGCATGTGTGTGTTTGAGCTCTACAGAAGAGAAGCAGGACTCTGTGGGGTGAGCCCCTGGAGCAGTCATGCTGCCTGCCAGCCTCTCCCGTGCTGCCCTGGGCAGCCACAAGGTTCACTCTGCCCTCTCCAGACACCTGCCTGTGTGTTCTGGTACTGAGAGCTCGCAAAATCTGTGAATGTGCACATGCTGCAGTTGGTGTAATGGGAGTCGGGAGGTCACCTGGAGGATTCCATTTGTGTGCAGTAAAAGAACCAGGAATGTACGTGGGTGGCTGAGGAACAACACACAGAATTGGGATTTCTGTACACGGGAGTCTAACTGTGTGTTACTGCAGTTATCTACATGGCAGAAATGTTACACTTAGGAAGTTGGACGGGATGTGGGCTTTTGGAATGAAGAATCACCATCTGTTGAGACCTTTGTCATGCACAGTTCCCAAGCTGACCATTGCAACTTGAAACCCTCTTAGTGTCCCTGGGCTAGTTTTCCAGAGTTTACCTTTTGTAAGTAAAACTGCAGTTTCCTTTTTTGACTTCATGTAGCATTATAGTTAATTTTAATTTAAGCACTTTTTGCCAAGCCTACTTGTTAAATTCTGAGTTAGCAGTGACATAACAACTGTTTAGTTTATAATATTGTATAAAAATGACTGTGACACACAGAGTGAAGCAACACCACAGAATTAACCATCAGTGATGGGGCAGAGGACATTTTTTCCCTGAATGCAATGGAAATTTTGAGTAACCGCTACTAGAATTCCATATGGTATAAGATGAGGTTTAAGTTATCTATTCATGTGCAGCTCAACTTATTTTTAAAGTAAACAAAATAGATCTAGAGTTAATATTTTTATTTCCATCTGATTATACGAAAGAACACTTACAGAGCAGTCTCCAGTTCTCAGAGTCTTTACTCATGTCACACGAAAATACACACTGGTCCTATTAAACAGTACTGCTTTGGTGCTGTATGTGAGAGCAACTGCTCACTGTGGCATTGGTTTCTCAGTTCCTTCTGAGGCAAGCACAGGAAGTCTTCAAAACCTCAGCTTCTTATGATGAGACTGGGAACATTCCATAGCTTTTCATAATACAGCCACTAAACTGTAGGTACACACTGCTCCTCAGGATCCTAGCTCGGCAAATAATGTACTCACATCAATGATTTATATGCCTGCTTGAATATTTAGGTGTTTCAAAATAATACATTAAAAAGAATGGATGCAGGTAAGGGCCCTGCATTAGCTAAGTGATTCAGCTGATTAAAAGGCTGGCACATCCCTCCTGTGAGGCCTAGAGAGCGGGCGCTGGTTAGATTGGAGTGGAGAGGGCTCTGGGGGAGGATCTCATCAAGGTTTTTAAATATCTGATGAGAGGACGTAAAGGAGATGGAGCCAGGCACTTCTCAGCGATACCCAGTAACAGGAAAAGGAGCACAAACTGGTACTGTGTGGGTGGTTGAACATGGGAACACATCACCCAGGCAGGCTGGGAAATCTGTCCTTGCAGATACTCAAACCTATCAGTGACTTGTAGCTTCAGCAAAGGAGGTGGACTGGACAATCTCCAGAGATGCCTTCCAGCCTCATCTGTTCAGTGGAGAAAATATGCAAATATACAAATGATAAAGTCTCTATATAAATACAAAAGCTTATAAAATTAAATACCGACTTAACTGAGTCACTCAAGCGACAATTTTTCACCAGGCTTGGTCACCAGCAGTTGGCTGATTTGTGAAACTGATTTTAAAGACTAGTCTATTCACCCTTCATAGCCTTCCTTCTTTCACAGCCATTGTGGAATCCTTTGGTGCCATCAGGACCTTTAGGCAGCCGCAGCACCCCTACAGGGAGACCGTCTGCATTTTGTATTTTCCGAACCAACATGGGACTGCTGACGGGACTCTTCTCTTGTGTCAGAGTTTGGGCTTTTCTTCTCTGTACCCAGGGGCTCCCAGAAGGCGTGATGCTGCTGTCTGAGGAATAATCGGTGTATTTCCTTGGGATTTCGGGGCTAGTGCTTGGGTTAAGCTTGCTGTCTTCAGCCAACGGTGATTTTCTGGTTACTTTTCTTAGTGAAGATGGACTGTTCCAAGGACTTGATCTGGGTGACATGTTAGGACTCAAATGGTTGTTTGGGTGGATGATGGGGCTCAAATTACTCGTAGGATTTGTTGCGGTACGTTTGCGTCCCGACAGCGGTGACGTAGGATTGCTCTCTGGGTCAGAAGAGCTGTTTGCTGAAGATTCATCACCAACAAACTGAAGTTCCTCGACTCTCTTGTTAAGGGATCGAGTCTTCTTAAGGCTCTTGCTGGTATCTTCATCACGGTTCTTGTCTTTGGGAACTTTTTTCTTTGGTGGTTTCATGCCTATTAGGACAACTTTCATGCCGGTCTCTTTGTTTTCAGCACACGTGAAATCATGAGCACGCACGGCAGCTTCTACTTCTTCAAATTCTATAATTGCACATTCCTGGGTTCCCAGCTGGGTGTACCGATTGCTGACCCTCCTGATATCAGGTGGGAGATCCCTGCCGGGCTTGAGAATACGAACTGATGAAATGACACCAAAAGTTACAAAGGCTTTGAGGAGATGCTCCATTATCCTTTCTTGCGTGCATCCATTCTCTTCTTTGTTAAGGGCCTGCAGCTCAGAAATCATGTGGATGTCATACACCAGTAGCATCCTGGTAGGGACATTTTCGCTTGGAAACACTGGAACCGGAGTATTTCTTCGAACCTTTTTGTTATCATCATTGAGCTCCAGAGTGTTTGAGTACTTCAGTGCATAGGCTGTGGTCCTCCAGTCACGGGTAAGGTGTTTCACCTTCGGGACAGACACAGGTTAAGCACTGCAACTGAGCAAACCCAATCGAACTAATTACAGAATTTTAAGGCAGATGCAGGCTTCAGTCTACAAACAGAACCTGGGATTTAAGTTTCATGTAGCAGACTTAATGAGAAAGCAAACAGTTTTCCTGCTATGATGGGCATCAGTGAGCTCCTGTAAAGCTCATGTCCTGTTGAATCTAATGAAAACAGGAACTGGCACTAAAGCTCAAACTGGAAATCATTACTACATCTGAAAGCCTGCTCAAGTAGTGCTTGGTCATTCCACATCTAGGCCTGAACCATAATCAGAAATGTTCTAGGGAGGTTATTTTGTTAAACTTGCCAAACAAGAAGTTTTGTCAAGTTTAGAACTTCGTTGTATTGAACTGATCTTTCCTCCCTCAAAAATCTCAGTCTAAAAAACACCCCAAACTTTTCCATTTTCATTAAATGTTTATAAGGAGTTCATCTGTTACTGGTATAATCTCTTTGAAGTGGTCTGAAGGCATTGAGAGTGCCGTAACTTCTAGACTGAATAACTGAAAAATTGTGAGATTTAGAATCTTGACATAGTGTTTCTAATGTAATTCTAGAAATCGGTTACATACAGATTTACATAGGTCTTTCTAATGTAAGGGGGAAAAAAAGAAAAAAGAATAAAACTCACTTCAAGTTTAAGGGACTTCAGTTACCAGATACTTTATACTGCTCTTCATTTTTGGTTCTCTGTACAATTGCAAAGGTCGGAGTCACTGTCCCTGCTCAGAGACAGGAACATAACTTTACCAGGATTACCCAGCTATTCATGAGTAGTTGCCATGGAAATTAATTTTATCTAATGACCTTCTATCTCCAAGAATGGTAATTTAAAAGCATACATGCTTTTAAGCCAATGATTTCCCTAGCCCGTCATCAACGAGTTCAGCAGTTAAAGTTCTGGATGAGTATAAACCTAACCATCATAGCAAAACCAGGCAGATAAAGAGAAAGACTGTAAAGTTGCCTGTGTAAAAAGTTACTTTCATCTCATCTACTGTTTTTAGATTCATCAGGCTTGCATGAAACACTTCAAGTCTTAAAAAGTTAGCTTACCTTCTTAAAAGAAGTGAGGAGTTTAACGCTGACGTAGCCCATCTTATTTCTTCTCACGTGCTTCAGAAGGAAGGCATCTTTCTCAAGGTTCTCATCTGAGAAGTAATATTCAATCTGTGCTATTAACTTCTGGATCAGGTCCTTTTCTGGTGGTTTCCAGTTCTGGTCAGAGTCGTCATCGTTTTCCCCACCACTGGAAAATGGTTAAATCATTTTATCAACAGATCTTCCTCTTCTATTAGTGGATTCAAATAGCCTTTCAAAATTAAAGGGTGTAACCATAATGCTGGTTCCAACTGACTTTAGATGTGGGTGCTGGACAGGTATCACCCACCCTGCTGAGGCAGCAGGCTGGCTCAGAGGATGAAGCTTTCCAGTCAGCATAAGGAGTCAAGTTCCTGAGCTCATTCCAAAAACTGATCTCAGTGTAGGACAATGAGACATCTACACTAATGGCTTAGAAGTGCTCGGCCAGCTCCAATTCTCCACCAAAACATGAAATGAGGGTGCCCTGGCACTTGGTACTATACAAAATTCCTCCAGTGACAATGTTTTATTTTTCAGTATGAAGCTATTAAACATAGGCTTGACCTTTATGTGCTTCGTGACTAGTGTCACATACCAGAGAATGAATATTCCAACTTGATGCAGTCATGATTTCTTAAGCCTCTTCACTGTGTGAATACAGGAGCTGGTATCCAGGGAAGAAGACAGGACTGTTGCAGTTTTTACAGGTCACTTCCAGAGTGACAGAGTAACTTGTAGTTAGCCACAGGGGCTAAACCTGCCAGCTCAGGTACCTCAGGAACAGGGCTATAGGCACACATGCAGGTTCCTATGAAGTCATTCTCATTTCTTCTCTTCCCCCCCCCAATCATATTGTTCGGGTACCTGAGCAAAACGGAGCACTGTTGAGCATCCTGTTCCTCAAAAAACACTGCAGTCGTGGATTCGAGATAAACATCTTGCCACGTGCAGTTACAGCAACATGTTTGTTGCTGAAATAGAAATTTCCATTTGCAGGTGATGATAATGGACAGGTCTGTCTTAAGCCAGAGTCATTTTTTCAAGCTGTTAGTGGTCTAGTTTTGTTGTGGGACCATCATGAAAGTTTTTGTTAAATAAAATCATTCACTAAGTCCCTTAGACCCTGTAAATCATGTATTAGTTTGGTCTCCCAGGTACTTCAACAGTGAAAAGGAGGAGCCATGCATTTCCCTAAAGTTGTCTTAAGTGGCTTTTGCAAACTTTGAAATCCTTAGGAAAGGGAGCAGGCATCACACTGGACTCGTGTGAGGCCGACCTGGCAGGGAGCATGCAGCCTGCTGAGCCCCCTGCTCTGGACAGTTCTGTCCAGGGGGGATGGAGGCAGTGACCGCAGTGCTGTGGCCGTGCTGCCGTCTGAAGGGAGTGTTTAGGCCAGTGGGCTCTGCACAGGGACTGTGCCCACAGCTGGGACAAGTTACAGCGGTTCTCGGGGACCTGGCTTTTTAAAGCTTACAGTACATCTACTTCTTATGGTCCTTCTGATGGTAGGGCAACACATCCGATATATATGGATGCTCACTCACACAATCCTCAAAGTCTCCCTGTTAAAAATCTCCCTAGCCTTTAATAGGGTACAATTCGAAGGAATGACAAGAATGAGAGAGCAAGACAAAGAATTTATGTTATTTGGCAAAGCCAGAAGTGGAGGATAATAGATGAAGTTATGATTAGGATGTTAAAAAATATCTAATGTCTAGGTATGGGTGCTGGTTTCAGAAGGAAGAAAAAACCAATGGTGTTTATTTTTCATTCATGATATTCTCTTACCCCACTACTTCATTTACTACCAACTCAGAATTAGTCTGGGCGCAAGAAACTTGGAACATTTCAGCCTTTTTACATATCCGCTCTCTGCTGGGAAAAGCTTGCCTTCAGTTCAGGGTGGGGCTTGCAGTTGTTTTAGAGGATTTATTAGCACAGATATTTGCAGGTGTTCGCATGGAGACAAAAAGGGGAGTCATTCTTTGGAAAGCAACAAAAATGAATTGCATGTTTGCAGAGATCAGCACCATCCCTACCTACAGTGTTAACACACTGAATCAGGGCAAAACAGGCCTCATTTCACCTCTCAAATATTGGTCACGGTTTGACCTATACACTATTTCTATGTCTGGCAGACAAGTCAGCTTTTACAAAATCTCATGGGCTCTTACAACAGCCCTCACTAAATGCTGTATGGAAATAGCACCTACAATAAATGCAGGAATTTGTAACTAGCTGCATATTAATTCATGATAATGATCAACTGGTAGTATCTCTGCCATCAACTGTATTAAAAAAGCAGTTGATAAATAATTTCAGTCAACACTGAGAAAGAACCAAACCCTAGTAGTTATTCATAACTTTATTTTTTTATTCAGAGCTTTGTGATGACATGCTTGTAAAACAGAATGAAAAACAGTCTTTTAACATGGTGACTCATCTGGCCATTAGTCACGCAAGAAACTAAACATATCTACAGGGAGAGCAGATTTGGAATTTTGAATATCAAGACTCACAATATATTAAATTGTTTGGATAGCCTCTAACCTTCTGAAAATTTTTAGCTGAGTCTCCAAATGAATAAAGTATTGTATTAATAAGCACTGTGTGGCAATCTAATTTAGAAGTTCCAAGAGTACAATCATTCAAGGGCAGTCTAGTTTGTCAACAAAAACATGTATACAGTACTGGATGCCTACTGATGGCAAGTTGTCTGCAAGCTTCAGCTGGAGAGTGAGATGGCTCATTCCCATCAGTTTTAGATCATCCCTAATAATTTTCCAAATGTTTGTAAATAATTTCCTATCAGATGCTGCATTCTTAAAAAGTAAATCCTTAGGTAAGGTTATACGTAAAAGGCAAAAGCGTGTGTAAACTCCATTCACCTACTTTTGATGTAGAGCCTTTAGAGTTCTCTCCATGGCAAAACCTCTGGCCTCTCCTGGATTTACAGAAAGGCGACCTCCACAATAACTGAATATACATCAACACTGTCAGCAAACATTTCTGAAGACAGCACCTACTGCAGAGGATTAAGTAAGTGACATTTAAGAGTAGCTATTGTCTTTCAAAGCTTGAAAAAATAACCACTCTTTTTTTCTAGTCTAGGCCAGGGCTAGAAGCTCTTAACAAGTAATACTATCATAGATCACAAATGTAAGTAATATCCTGAATTTAAGAAATCAGTAATTGGAATGCAATACTGTAGACTGCTGTTCATATTTATAAAACTACAACAGTCACATATGATTGTGGAATAACTAAGTTGACTCAGTTTAAACACCTTAACTGCGCCTAGCTATGCTCAACTCCCGTTTCTGTAGTCCATAGTTGACAACTTTGGTAGCTAGAGAAAATTTCCCACTCCCCTACTACCCCTCTGTAATTTAAAATGATACATTGCAGTTCATTCTGAGTCAGTGCTAGGTATGAGGTTAGAGAATCAATTAGAAACAATGAATGTTCAAACCGAATACTGGATTTCTTGCTACTGTACCTAAATCCTTATGTGACAATTTATGATTCCATCTGTAGCCTCAGTACAAACCACAGGATGAACTACAACTAGTAGAGCTTTGTCTCTCTGCAGTTTTCTGGCACAAAAGTCCTGGATGTTCCTTTTACAAGTAAGAGATTCTGATAGGCATCAAAACTATTTCAGGCCACCAAGCCAACATTCCTGCACCATAGTGCTGAATGCAGACAACACTATTTGTGTTATCAAACAGTAAAATGTAGAGTATTTCAGCTGGTCTTGATTTCATGTCTAGTCAGCTTGTTTCCAAGGCTTATAGAACGAGTCTGTTTGTCCATGTCTCAGATAATTAAGCGGATATCCACGGGTCTATGCACTAAAAACCAAACGGACAAAAAGAGGAAAAAACCCAAACCACAAAACCCCAAAACAAAACTCCAAAACACAGCTACAACTAACCCCCAAACTCCTTCTGTAAAAGGCAGTGAATTGGAAATGTCGAGGGTATCACAGGCCGGCGCTTCTCGCTGCGGGGGACCCCGGCCGCGGGCCCCGGCAGTCCCGTCGGGGGCGGGTGGGACGCAGCCCGGGCGGAGCCATCGGTGCGGGGGGCAGCTCCCTGCCGGCCGCCGGGCGTCCCTTCTGGAGGGTTTCCAGGGTCTCCCACCCGCCCCTC
>VZTA01009240.1:583193-656921 GCA_013398855.1 Mohoua ochrocephala | reverse complement strand
TCATTTGTGCTGTGCTGGGAGGTGCACGGGTGAGCCGGTTGGTTCAGTGTTCCTGTGAGACGTTTCTATTTTGTCACATAAATCCAGCTGAAAGACTAGCATGTTTTGCCTTTTGAAAATACAAGGCGTATTTAAATGTAAACACTTGTTTTCTTCACAATGAGAGTTGTATCCCCATGGAAGTCATGCTTTCAGTGTATTTTTAAGACTAAAACCAGTGGGATTTTTTTAAACTACAATTTTAGTGTTACTTAGAGCTGTGATGTATTCTTCATAATATTTTGCAAAATAGTTCCTTTCTTGGCAGATTTTGCTTTATCGTTTAAAAAGCGTTTGTATTGTTACACAATATCAATAGTGCAATCAACAATTGTATTGATATTTTTGAGAAATGTACCATTTAATTTCATTTTCTTCCAACTTGCAGGTTAATAATTGTGGTCTCCAGCTGGTCATCCAGACCTCAGCAATACCAGAAAAAGCCAAACCAGTAATTATTATCTTTTCTTGGATAGTTATATTAACTAATGTAGTGGTATGATACAGACAAATTGGTATGCTTTCAAATAGGAATTACCTTTTCAGTACTCATCTGTTGACTTATCTAATGTATCTGATATTATTTTTTAAATTTATTTCATCCTATTAAAGACATAAAATAAAATCAGGGGGTTGTACTATAGCCTGCCGTAAGCTTAACATATATATGTATACATGGTTCCTTGTTCTTCCATCTGTACCTCTTTTTCACCTGTAACTGCAGTATTCCTCACTGGGTGGGGGGGGGGTTTATTTATTTAGTCACCTGCATATGAATATGCTGGAAACTTCCATATTTTCACTTTGGTTTCCAACAGTGAAGCTTTTTAGTTGTAGTGTCTTAAAATAATGAATACGCCTTTTATTGGGGAAATTATTTCTTCTCTTTTTTCCAAAGCATTTGTAGAAATTCCTGAGAACTGCTGTTATTACAAAGGTTGGGTTTGTCTGTGTAAAGACATTATTTGCATTTGAAACCTTTAACATTTGTCTATAATATTGTGTTACAGTTTGAATTCAGGATAAATAAAGAACAGTCATCTTTCCACAATAGACTTCTGCAGCATGATCTGGAAAAAAACTACTCAGGAAGACAAGGTAACGTTTGATAGGGTTTGGTTTGTTTGTCTTTTGTATCTCTTTTATTATTTCAAAAGTAAGGAAAGGTTGTATCATGATTAGAAAATGTAAGAGTGACAGTGTTTCCTACTAGGCTACAGTAATTCAAGTAATTACTGTTGCATCATGGCCTGAACCTGCTGTCCTTTTACTGCCTGGCTTTTTTCATCCCTTTTTTCCCCCCTCATGGAAGAGCATTTTTTCTTCTACCTACAAAGCCACAACCTGTCAAGTGCCCTACTGTACATTCCCTCCATATCCACACAGTTCTCTAATGTAACGCTTTATTGGATGTTTAACATTTTAATATATTTAGACAAAATTAGTTTCTAATTTAGAACCATGATATTAAGAGATAGTTTTTCTATTGTGCTTGTGTGCTCTTGGCTTTGCAAAGCAAGATACTGGTGATATCACTGTTAACTGTGGTGAGGACTGGAAGAGACTCGAAACAACATTTTTTGCCATGTTGCTGCTGCTTGCCTGTGGTTGGTGTGAGGAGAAGGCCAATTTAGTTATCATGGCAACTCTTTATTCATTCTGGTAAAAAATGGAGGCCAGTGGCCATTCAGAACAGGCTGATTTTTAGGGATATTATACCACTGCTGGAGTAAATGTAAGTCTGCAGTTTGGTTTTGTTCCCTGCGCAGGAGACCAAAGAGTATTAAGTCTTTTGGTGCGTAATAAGCAGCTCTATCTCCCAGTACCTTCCAGTCTGACGTACAGAAAGTCAAACTTTTTGTTTTGGAGTTGAAGCAGAGTACAGGTTCTTTATCAGGACTTGGTGACACTTCTATTCACACACCTACCAAATCCAGACCTTGACAAAGCAGCCACATTTTTAGTTCACATGCTTCAGGTAACAGTGGAAGCTTCTTATGAGTCTCTCTCTCTTTTACTGGGTGCCTTACCAAAGGTGTTTCCTAGTGCTCCCTTTGGGTGTTAAGAGAGGTCAGTAGACTATTGTCAGGAGACCACTAGAAATTTTTATTCAAAAATATAATCAGGCATTATTTAAACAGAGGCTTTTTATAAATCTTTCTTTAATGAACGAGCAGCAGTAGGGATCATTTACATATGTCTTTAGGAGGATGACAGTAGAAAAAAAAGTCATTTTACTGCCACCCTGTCATGTTTCAGACTGATTTTTAGGTTTCTGGTCTTATGTTTATTGGCTTTAAAACCTGAGACACAGCTAACGTAAGACTTTTGCCACAATGTTGATTGATTTTAATTTTTTTTTGTCTTTTTTTTTTTTAACTGTTTTGATTTTGAAGGACACATAGAAAGTGTTGTTAGAATAGCTAGTGATAAAACATTCAAGAGTAGCACTGAAAAGATTCTAAATTGGCTGACAAATTATTTTACTGAAATAGATACCTAAGGGTATATTTCAGACAGAAATGGACTCACTCGCTATAGTAGTAAAACAGTTGTCTTGTTTATTAAAGAATTGATGTTTTTTACTGGTAATATATTTGATTTACTTGAAGGAAGAGTTAAAAAAAAGGCAAGCACATAGAAGTCAAGCTTATATTTTGTGGTAGTGTGCGTGCACAATGATCTATTTTGACCAGTATTTTTCAGTGGATCATTTTCCAAATAAGCCAAAGCTGACAGAACACATTTGTTGATTAATTTTGCAGGTATTTTTAGACATCCTCCCTTTTTTCCTCTTATATTAATGAAATGCATAAGGATGAATAGCTTTATAAATATGTTTTAAAGGGCTGCCTGTTCCTTGATAATGGAGTGAGCTGTAACACCAATGATCACTAGGTATTGCATGCGCTTACCTTTGAAAGACTTTGCGTTTGTTTGTGGCTCAATGGGACTGTTTCAATGCTTTGGTGCTTTAGCTTCTAGTTCTATCAACATCTATTTGATCCGTGTCTTTAAATTCATCTTAAGTTGGGTAATATCTTCTTTAAGTTCAGATACTGAAATTGTGAAATGATTCTACAATCTTATGTTAAAACATCATTGGGTAATTTTAATCAAAACAAAGGAGTTTACAAAATATCTGCTTATAACAAATTGTTGAAAAAAAATCTCAGAATGTAAAGAAATGGATGTACTTTGGAAAGAGGATATAGAGGGATGTAGTTGTAAACAAATAATATCAGGAAAGAAAATTGATAAATCATAGTACTGAATGGAGGCAAAAAGCACTTTCATGCTTTACTTTTTATAAGAAAGAAAATTTTGCTTTTATCACCTGTAGTTCATGAAATGCATCTACAGAGCAGTAGTTTATATATTCTCTGTATAATTTTCCAATAGATAACACGAATTTTGGGAGCAGTTCATCAATAACATTTCCTGTATTGCAACGTACTGCTGAAGAAAAAATACTGAGCTCTGATAGACTTTCCCTGGAAAGGTGAGAGGGTGAAGGAGCACACGCGCCAGAGCCCGAGACCTCCTGTCTAAAGTGACCAGAGTGACCAGTGCCCCACTAATGGCTGCAGTCAGTGGTGGCCTTGGGTTGTTGGGTTTTGTTTGTGTGTGTGTGTTCTTGAGAGAAGAACTGTGTCCCACGGAGAAATTCTGTGTGAGTGTCCTTGTGATGAATATATCCATGCAGCAGTCCTCTGAGGCAGGCAGATTTCTGACCTGAACAGGCTGCTCATGTGATAGTTGAAGAAAAACGTAATGAATTGTGAGGCCCCGTCCGTTGGAATTTTAGTGTGGTCACAACACAAAACTTCCCTGTAGTTTCCATGTACCAAGTAAATCTCTGAGAGGAGAGGTGTTCAGAAAATTTTGCAAATATTTCTGCTATGTTTTCATGCTAATTTTTTAATAGGTAGGAGTTACTACTTTATCTACAGAATTTAATTAGCAAACCTAAGTAATGTTACCTTAACCAAGATAATACACTTTTCTCTGTTCAGTCAGAGTGGGTGAGCAGAAGGTGGACTACTAATTTGTTACTTACCTGTGTGTTCTGTTTTTTCTTTTTTCTTCCAGGCAAAAACTGACAGTGTGCCCAATTATCGATGGGGAAGATCACCTTCGTCTTTTGAATTTCCAGCATAACTTTATAACTCGTATCCAAAATATTTCTAATCTTCACCATCTTGTTTTCTTAGATTTATATGATAATCAGATTGAAGAAATAAGTGGGGTTTCAACTTTGAGATCCCTGAGAGTCCTTCTGTTGGGAAAGAACAGGTAAAAATAATAAAACTAACTAAAGGACTCTGCTTCCTATGGTGTAACAGCTGTGATTTCCCATTGTTTCTGTTACTTACAGTTTTCAGTTTGTGATGTTGCTGTCATACCAGTGAGACCAGCCCTAAGAGTAGCTAAGTGTCAGGGATCCCACTGAGGAAGCATACAGGTTTTGTGTGTCACGTTCTTCAAAATTTCCTTTGTTAGTAAATTTAAGCAACAGTTCCCAAGTACTTCACATATTTCCATCTAATCTTCTATTGTGATCGATTATTAAATGTGTTCTTAGATTTGTGTGGCAGGTAGAACGTCTTTTCACATCAAATGTAGTATTCATTGATTATTTATAACCTATAAAAAGTATTTTTGCCTGATATATTTAGCTGGGAAATATAATGGACAGATGAGTAATGGATTTTACTGCTTATTTATTGCTTCTAGTCCTGTAGCCTTTGATTTTAATAATTTAATACATGCATCTGTGGAATTGTTCACACATCTAAGGGTTGTGCTCTGACTTTGTTAATTTTCCTTATTTTCTTATATTAAATAAAGTGAGAACTGGTGACCAGATTTCAGTTGTGCAGGTTATAAAGAATGTACCTCCTAATTCAGCCTGTATTCAAAACTGGCAAGTTTCAGTAGTGCAGTGTGTTACTAGAGCTAAGAGCTTTTGTCTTAAAAAAACTTATCTGTAGAAATCAATTTTGTTTATAATAAAATACTGGGGCATGGGGACTACAGTTTTAAAGTGCTTTGAGGAATTCTTTTCCTTATTATGACCACCCTAAGTGCAGTTTACCTTAGAAGTATGGTGTTGAGGTAGTTAGGACTTGGCCTGCTCGTGAGTGAGTGGTTACATGTCAGACACAGTTGTTAGCAACTTGTTTTCAACTTGATCTGTGTGTGATATCTGATTACTCTCAAAGCAAATGCTTAATATACGTGTTTAATGTCATCAGCCAGTAGATGATGCTGTTGGGTATATAATAGCCTAGGTCTGGAATCTGACAAAATATGACAAGACAGAGAAGTTTTAAGACAGTGAAGTTGTTGACTTTGTTTCCTAGTGGAGCAAAAGTATTCCATTCTTTTCTTCTTTCTAGAAGAACCACACGAATACTGCTGCTATTGAATTACTGACAGTCACAAAGGAAGGTGATAGTCTTAAAGGCATACTCATTTAACTATCAATTTTTTTTCATGGTTCAAAATTTTTTTATTTTTCTGTTACTCTTGGTAGTCAGGAAAAAAAGGCTAAATTTTGTATTGGCTGGAAAATGAAAAAGATACTTTTAATCTAATATTAAAAATAATTTGTCATAATTGATATCTTGCAGAATAAAGAAGATCTCAAATCTGGAGAACCTAAAAAACCTTGATGTTTTAGATCTTCATGGAAATCAGGTACCGTACAGTAACTTGATTGCTTATGTTTCTTGTGTAGACATT
Source organism: Mohoua ochrocephala (assembly GCA_013398855.1). Classification (NCBI taxonomy): domain Eukaryota; kingdom Metazoa; phylum Chordata; class Aves; order Passeriformes; family Acanthizidae; genus Mohoua; species Mohoua ochrocephala. The sequence goes on along the minus strand of VZTA01009240.1, from coordinate 651,134 downwards.
GTGTATTTGCAGTGTTCAGCAAAATGACAATAATCATTGAGCATTGTTAATTATGTACAGTATCTCTTATATGTTACCAGTGATCCCTGATGAACACTGAACAATTAAATCCTGTGTACAAGTTATAGACAATTGATAGGAAATACACTAGACTAACTATTATTAACACAGTAATATAGACACATAATATTGCATCGTTCAGGGACCCTACACATTAATTTTATTCTAGAATGCTTTAAATATAAAACGTCATTGGAGTAATTTCCTGTGTTCCTTTTAATTCTGTGAATAATTTTTCTTCCCAGAAGTTCAGGATGTAAGTAAAATTATACAACCTGATTTTTTTTTTGTGAACTTCTTTTCATTCACCTCAGAAATTTTTTTTAAAAGATGCAACTTTCATTTGTGCAATTTAATTATTGATGGGTGATTATTTTGTGCATAACAACCTTTTTCTGAATTCTGTTTTGTAGTGAGGTATTCAAAGATACAAGCAAATGAGAAAATAAATAGTATTTTTGTTCAGTATTTACAAGTAGACTTTGACTTGTGTACCAATTTCTTTTTGGTGTTATCATCGTATTACTTGAAACAGCCAAAAAAAGTGGTAATAGCTTGTATTATTTCTTACCTAATAGCCCATATGAAAAGCTGCTGTACCTTCATGTGTGCACGCATAATTGAAACAGGCAATTCAGTAGAGCTAATCTTAAAGCTTAGCAAAGTGGTAAAGAGTATCTCTATATGTTGCTGATGAAATCATTATCTTTGCAAGAGCAGTGAAATACCAGGATTAATATTCTAGACTGTGGCATTCTAGCCTGTAATTCTAGCTGGGCAGACATCAGCAGAGGTCTGTGCTCTTCATGCCAGCCATCTCTCTCGGGGTTGCTTTTACAAGTCTCTCTGTCTAAATGTGTTCTTCCAAATAGTGGTATTTTCTGTTCCTCTTGCTGTAATATTTTCGTGTAAAATACACATAAATGGATAGTTTAATTAGCAGTTGAATCAAAAGGAGGTTTAAGATGTTATTTAATTTTGGTCTTGCTATCTACTGTTGTATGCTTTTTAATTGAGAAATTGCTGAAATATTTCTTATAGCAGCATATATGTATGTATATGTGGAAATTACCACAAAAATGGGAGGTTCTCAAACTGTTTAATGATGGCTACCTTACCTCTTCTCCTGTTCCAGGAGCTGCTAGACACTTTCTGTAAAGTGGCACGGCCAGACTTGCACTGGTGTAAGGCAGCAGGAAGCTCTGTGTGTGTGGGAGGGTGTGTGACACCAGGCACTGTTTTACTGCTCTGCCCTTGGCACTGTTGGCCTCTTGGAGGAGGGATGGTGTGCCTGGGCACTGGGGGCTAGAGGAGGCTTACAGTGGTGCAGCAGATGCTAATTCTAACTGACAGGGAGTTACACATGTTGGTAGCTCTTTGCAGTGGCACACCTTGTGGCTGCTGAAGTATTTTCCACAGGAAAACCTTCTGTCTTCTTTCTGCCACCCAGCATAGGTTTCTCTACGAATCCCATAGGCATGTCCCTCCTGCTGTGGCTGTCCTTCTTCTCTCTGTGTGCAAGTCACGCATAAATGTCTGCATAGGTGCTGGAGGACAGATCCCACACTGCCATGAGAAATAATTACCTGGTTAGAGAGCCTTGTGTGGATGACTGGGAAGTATTAACAGCAGGAAATGAACCCATACTGCATCACCAGAGCAATAATCAATGCCTCTGTAAAATACAATGATATTTCTAGAAATAAAAACTAAAATTAAGGATCATTAGTTATTATTGCTCTCTTTATGACTTTTTTTATTTTGCTTTGTCATTATTGCTCAAGCCTTTAAAATAGGGTATTAGGTGTAAAAACAGGCATCTGACAGTTGCCTGTTTACTGTGGCTCAGTCTTTGTTAGATCCCTCCGTTTTCTAATCCCAGGAAGATAATTGAGTGTCATTGCAGACAAATTAAGGCTCAACCATGCACAAAATTCCCCTATTTTGGCATACCACGGTACCATCAGTGTTGGCTGGGTTTTATGTGTCTTCAAGGTTGCTGCTGTGGAGCAGAACAGCTGAAGCAACCTGATTTCTGATGGGATAGAAGGAAATGTTGACTGAGTTTTACTGCAGGATGGCAAGAAAGATGTGGGTGAATACTTGTTCTGGATCTCTAGCAGACTGTAGCTTGTTTTCAGTAATTTGAAATGAGTATCATGGTTTAGAGAAACACAGGCACACTATTGTATGGAGTTGATAGTCCATGTATAATTTTTAAAATGTGTGTGCCACATATATATATACATATTGTATATCCGTATAAAACACAGTGTGCATGTTTATCATATCTCTGACAGATTGCTAAAATAGAAAACATCGGTCATTTAAGTGAACTAAGAGTGTTAAACCTTGCCAGAAACCTCCTAACTGTTGTAGAGAACCTGAATGGACTGGATTCACTCACAGAGCTCAACCTCCGTCATAATCAAGTCTCTGCCATAGTAAGGAGCAAAACTCTTGTCCTTCTCTTTTATCTTTTTCATTTCTTTTTCTTTGTTTTTGACAAAATGCACTATAACTGTAGCTTGTTTAAACCATATCAGCGTTTCAGATTTGTGAGATCTTGTGTTTCCCCATATTGTGTTGCTTCTGTTGTTCTGCTGCAATACTTAATTCCACAACATAAAGGTGAAACGAACACATTCGCTTCTGGTGTTACTTTCTTTAAATGTGATCAGGGAGACTGGACTTAGATGACCTTTAAAGGTCCCTTCCAACCCAAACTATGCTGTGATCCTACAATGACTTGTAGTGTTTCAAGTCTTGAAAGCTCATGATGTTCCTTGGGGAGGGGGAGAAGAGATTCTGAAAAAGCTTTGTGGTTCTAACATGCAAATTTAGATACTCTTCTTCCATACAAGTCCCTGTTCTACAAACAAATCCTCTGTTTCTGTAGGTTAGATAAGCAGTCAGACCATCTTAAATTTCAACTTAAGAACATTGCTGGGGCAAATGCAGAGAAAACAGGTATGGATCATGAGATTAAAGTTTTCCAATGGAAGCTTTAACCCAGCATTTTAAGGCTTCGTATTCTAAAAATTAAGCTTTTCACTTTGCAATTTGAGTTGTAGTTCAGGTACGGCAAGTGGATTATTCAAACAAGAGTAAACCACATTTTACTTAGATAGCTACCTTTTTCTGGCCTGCATAATTCTTTTATTTCTTGGTCTCCTGTTGCTGCTGAGCCTTTCTTTTCTTCAATTTCTGCTATTTGCCAAATAGGAATTGTTTTTACATCTCAAAAATAAGAAATTTCTTCTCCTTGCTGAGTCTGTCAGTGTACCTTCCCCTGTGTCAGTGATGTTACCTGGAATTCTCTTTGCTTGTAGCCTCTGCCTTTTCAGTCCTCTCAGGTGCAACTTGTACTTCCTGCTTGCTTTCCACTGTCACAAGTGAAGAGTCAGCATGAAATTTAAATTAGTGACTTACGGACTTGGACTCTGTGCTGCATCTCAGTGTTTTAGTGTTTCCTGGCAGAGACAGTGTTTCAGAAGATGATGTTCTCTTCAGGGAAATACTTTATTTTGCTTGTTGGCCTGTGGGGTTTTTTAACTGGTGGTGGTGATGGTATCTTTGGGTTTTTACTCTGGTTGAATTCTGATGAAATACAGTTTTGTTTGTCATTAAGTGGTAGTTTTAGCAAGTACAGCACTAACTCTGTGTTTAAGTCTTGGACACATTATACTGTCTAAAACTCTAAGTAAATATGACTCCTAAAATAAAATCTTTTTCTTATGTTAATGATAAGTGTTGTCTGTTTCTGTGTGTACAATGATGAGTATGTGTTTCTTTATTTATATTTGTTTTATTTTTTTAAATGAAAGCTACATTCCTTTTGTATGGAAATTCAGATTCTGCTGCAATAGGAAATTACTGAAAATGCAGAAATATGGAAAGAAATATATCATTCTATGGAAAGAATATCCAAGATCATTTATTTCTGGAGCACTTGAGTACTTTAGGGAGGGGGTCTATATTTCTTTAAGATGAAGTTTAAGTTCATGTGGTTGACTGAGCAAGTGGAGGAGACATTTTAGTCATGGTATTGTTATGATATAGCACTTAGCTGCAAAATATTCACTCCTAAGCTCATGAAAAGAATTTGTTTACTGTGCTTTAGTTACTCAGTTACTGTGGCAACAGTCATTGTGAATCAAGCTTTTTAAACTTGATTATTCCTTCGAATGAAAGAATCTAAACTCAATTTTAAAAGTTTGCCATTCTAAAATAATTAATAAAATTAATCTGATTTAAATAGCTTTGCATTTTTTTGATGAACCTTCCTTATTTTTCACCTCCCTTCAACCTGCCCTAAGTGTATTATTCTTGTGTAGGAAAGACGATGATCTCATCTGTCAAACAAAATAAGGTTCCATACTGAACTCTTCACCCATTGCAGTTTACTGTACTGAATAACTAAAGTTATCCAACTGGGTTGCAGTTGGTTTGAGGAATTAAATCTGCAATCATCCTTGACAATCCACTGGCCTTGGACTACCAGTTTAGGGACTGTTTTTTGTCTTTGAGCTTTTCACTACAGACCGAAAATCCTTGAATCATAAGTAGTTATTTTTGTAAGAATAAACTGTAGTTGATTCAAAGCTGTTGGATTTACAGAGGCAGTCCTGAGGCGTGGTTTATAGCAGAAGCATCTTACAGGATTGCAGTGTATTCAGAGAGCCTGACTGTTCAGGAGAATAGCAAACAGAATAAATGATTATGAAGAGTCTTGTATGGCATCAAAAGCACAGATCTATACATACCATGAGTTATGAAATATCTACTTATTTTCCATCCAGTTGTGAGTTGAGGCTTCTGTTAAGAAGATGATCTATTTTTTTTTTTTTTTGGAAGACTGACATGCTTGTTTGCTTTGAGGTATTAAAAATTTATTATTTTGGGTTTTGTCATCTGCAGCTTGATCTCAGACTTGAAGGAGGACTGGTCAAGGTGTTCACCATCTTTTCAGGAAAGAACTCCCTCTGTCCACCTCACTATAAGACTTTGTATCAAAACTGAAGTAGCTGGAGGATTTTTTTTTTTTAAAACAATCCTACCTAGTGTTTCCTGTCACACCCATGAGACTTGCAACATGTTTTACAGGACAGCAACACATCATGCTAGTTATGGAAATTTGTCTTGAGGGGTAATTACTTTGTATTCCCCAGTGATTAGTTGAAATCATTGCTGCTTAAGCATTACTATGCACAGCCCTATAATGCCTGTCTTCATGTGTGTATCCACCGGTATCATGTGTGCCCACCCTTTTAGGTGTCAGCACCAAGTAGCCTTAGGGACAGAGGGGATATCCAAATGTAACTCTGTTGTGAACTCAATCTTTCCATGGTCTCATCTGGGATGACTCAGAACAGCTCTGAACCAGGAGTTCTGCAACTGCAGACTTCATCACATAAGCCCTGCTCATGGTATCCAGCAGTGACTCTCAGCAGCTTCGTTAGCTTAGATTTAGTGTTTCATTAATAGGAGCTGCAGGGTTTGTTTGAGCTGCCTTTGTTTACCGGTTTGGAATGAACTGTTCTGGAATGCTTTGTAGACATGTCAGAAATCTGATGAAGGGAGGAAGGGTTGTAGGCTAAAATCAAGACGCTGAGCTCTGATGCTCCTTTCCTTTTCCCAGGTTTGTGTCCACAGGTTTCAAGTTGGAGTATAGCCCTTGTTAGGGTAAGGAGATGCAGACCTAGAACTGGGGTTAGGTGTGCAGTCTGGCTTGTGAATCACTGCAGACTGTGCTGTCTGTCTGGTATGGATTTCTATTTCATAAATGAAGTTTGATCTTACTTGCTATGTTTCATCTTACTAATATTTTAGCTATTTGCTATTTAGAGGTTTTTCTGCAGAGGCATTTAGTGGCAATATTAAATTTACAATTTCATATTCTGTAAACTCATACCTTCTTCTAAATGTTAATTGTAAAGGTTGTAAAGGTGACAGAGTCCTTCAGATCATTCTCTGACTGGAGAGTCACTGCTGTTTGGCAGTGCTAATTGCACTGCTGTATTGCACTTCAAAAACCTTATTTCAGCAAGCTGCTGCTTTNTTTTTTTTTTTTTTTTAAAAGCATGTTTATCCTGCAGCTTAAATGCTGAGACAGCACCTTGGCTTATTTCCCCAAAGCCCGTTCAGAAAGCAGCAGCAGCCGTATCCTCCTTTTCTTTAACATCATTTGCTTTGCAAGTGATGCAGCGTGTTCTGCAGAGTGGGATCTGCACTGAAACACTCCCTTGCAGTCTGCATTAGGGGGAGATGGAGCTGCACGTTCAACAGAAATCAATGTTGCAGCAAGGTTACAGCATTTAGAAATGAAAGCATTTCATCAGGCCAAGTAAAGGGGCTCAAAAGCCAGTTTCAGCTGCTGAATTTATGCCTGTCTTTTCCTTCTAGAAAGATGTGGATACTTTGCCCTGTCTCCAGCGTCTCTTCCTCAGCTTCAACAGTATATCTAGGTAAGGGGAATAGTAGTTTGTTTCCTATCAGTAATTTGAAGTATCCTACTGGAGCTGTATTTCATGAAAATTTGAATTCAAACACTGTGAGTACAGATCCTTTTTTCTTCCTTAACATATCAGATAAAAACACAATCGAGTCATTGTGTATTTTCTACTTTAAGCATTAAAATTCTTGAAAACCTTTGTATTTAAATGTAGTTGTACTATGGGTATTCTACCAAGAAACATCTTTTTAATTAAAGAATGAGCATACTGTTTATAGTGGTTAAGATTAAAAGTGGTTTTGTAAATACGTTGTTTTGCTGTTAACCTAGTTGTCTGTTGAAGCAGCATTATGCAAGGTACAAACTATATTTAACATTCCATCACTGTATTTCTGGAGTTATGCAAACTGCTGAGTCAGATTCTGCTTGCTACGGGTAAATCATTTCATGCTTTTATTTTACTTGTCCGTGTGCTAATAAAGTCTGAAAGGTATATTCGTGGTTGCCTTTTAGACCAGATGGCAGAAGCAGAATAGCTCAACTCACAAAGCTGGGCTTCTATAGTTTCAAGTAACTAAGAGCATTTTGTTATAAATAGAAATGTTTGTCTTCTGTGCCTTTTCATATTAATGCATTTTTCAAGTCTGCCTTTATACTTGTGCCAGTATTTAAAAAAAAAGCCAAGTGCCTGTATTATCTTCAGTTTGATATGTCCTTTTTTTAATCCCTTGATCACCAGCAGCCTTCTTTGTTTAGAATCAAATAATTGAATGTGGGGTAGGGGAAGATGCTTCGTGTTCTAATTACTGCAAATGCCGTGCTATTCTTGTGGTATCTGCTTTCTCTATAAAATGTACTTAGTGGGAGCTTTTATTGTGGCAGCTACTCAAACATTTTATATTGACCTGCATTATGTTTTTTGCAGACAGCTCCAACCTACTTGCCTATGTTCCTTAGGTTCTTAAAGTACAAATGCAGTACATCTTAAATACTCATGGCTATTAAACATTTAAAAACAATTCAGAGATGAACTGCAGGAGTTTTTATTATGTTCTTCCCTTAGTTAATTTGCTAGTCTTTTTATTTTATGTTTTAAATTGGCATAGTGAAGAGGGGGGGTTAGCATTTTGCTTCTATTGAATCATTTCCAGACCTGAGACTTGCCTTTTGTTTCTGGCTTTCTAAAAAAAAGTCTCAGGTTGGCAGGAGCAAGGAGGGGACTGCAGCAGCTTGGCTCCCTCGCTGTCAGGGAGCATCACTGCAGTCAGGGAAATTGCCGTGTCTTTTTATGGACTCAGTGTATTTTGTGTAGCTTTCTGACTGCTTTCTCATATTGCTTTATGCAAATTTGTGTTATTTCTACAGTGTTCAAAGAAGGAAAAATATTTTGGATTTTCTGTGAGGTTTTGATAGATTTCTCAAAGTTTGTGATCAGTAGCTTGCTTCTTGGTACTATATCAAGTTTTTTGTCATTTATTCATTGGGGCTTTAGTTGGCCTATTGCTAGATCTAGTCCTAGGTTTCATGTAAGCTACAAATACTTATCTAGGACATACATGGAAATACATAATTTAGTTTTAATTTGCAGTTGGTATAAGTATAAAAAAATCTTAATGTTAAACAACAGATATTACTCTTTTATACATTTTGTATCTGCATGTGGATAGACAGGTGGATGGATAACTTTAACTCTTTCTTTACCAGTCATTATTTTAAAACACACAAATGGAAAAATTTCTTTTGATCACGTTTAGCTTGGATTTTTTAAAATAATGAGCTTTTACTACATATAGCAGTTCTGAAGGCTAAAACCCCCTTTAATTACCAATCTAGAGTTATGTAGTAGATATGTTTTCTACCAGGGAAGTGATTAGATATACAAGTACGTTCTTGACCATCTGTGTTCCAATGCTTGGCTTGATACTCTTTGAACTGACTGAAGAAGTTCTATGCAACTGCAACACCAGTGAACTGCTGTGCTCTATCTGACCATTCCTACACCCCTTTTGAATAGTTTTGTGTGCTTTTGAGTCACTTACCCAGGTTTACTCTGTGCCATATGGTAATTTGAAAATTCTTTTCCTAAAACCATCTGTGTCTGTACAACTGAATTTTGTTTGACAAGCAAATTGGTGCACTAATACTCTAATTAATTTATCTGTAGGTACATAGGGAAAAAAACCCTGCAAATGGAAACAAACAACAAAATTGCCAGAACTTGAATATATTTGTTACAATTTCATTGCAATATTTTATTAATGTTCATCTTTAAAAATAGCATTTTTGAGGTAATGCTTCCATGGAAAGATTTTCTTGTTCCTATCTTTGTGTCAGTGAAAATTCTTGAGTCTTAAATTAACACACACTGACATATTGAATTAATATTTCAGTAGAAGACTTGGGAATGCCATTAAAAATTGACACTATTTTAGGCATGAGGACCTACCACGGGTTTAGTCACTATGTTCTTTTTACCTCGTGCTTCAGGGGAGGGCTCAGAATGCTGCTGCTTCTCTGCAGAACTTTTAGTAAAAAAACGATGTGTTGGTAAGATAATGTAAGCTAAAACTGAATGTGATGCTGATAGGGAACAAAGGAAGTCCTGTTTCTGGCTTCAGCCCAAAAAATCTTAGCAGTTACACACTGAAGGCGTTCATACCTGATGGCTGAAGGCAGTATATATATAGAGAGAGAGAGAACTGGTTATAAAGAAGTGGGAGAAATCCCATTTTTAATTTGTCATGTGGCACAGGATAGAGATTGCAGTAACATTTGCAGGAAAGATGTGCCACTGAGATTCAGATAGAGAGTTATTGCTCATATTTGAACATGTGAAACCAGGGAAGACCATTTTTTAATCTTGGAAACAAAATACATATTTTCGCTGTTACACTGCTGTCCAGGTCAGCATTTTGTTGGCTTTTTCATTTAGTCTAGGCATATGGAATAAGTTGGATACAAACTCATGTAATTCTTGTTCTTCATTTGGTTGCTGAATTGGAAACCTGAGAGAAGCAATGTTTTTAGCCTAAGAAAAGCAAGAAAGTACCTTTTTACTCAGCAAGATGAAAATTTATAAATGCATTGTTAAATGCTTGAACAAAAGCAGGTAAAGGGGAATAAAGGTTGATGGTGGGTAGTCTGTTTTCATAGATAGTTTAGTATTTAGAAACATGGAAAAACACAAGTTTTCTTCTTTGACTAAGTATGTTTTGAACATACAGTTCCCTTTCAGGTGCTCTTTCAGACTGTAGTAAGTATGTTGCCTTCCTTCTCTATTCCAGAGCTTTTCCCCTTTGTGCAACGTGCTTTTAAAAATTGACGCAAATGTGTAGAGAAGGAACAATTGTCTCCCTAAGCAAGCAGGTTATAACAGAAGATAAATGTTCCCGTGTCCTGTGAATGTGTATCACTGGTGCAGACTGAGCTCCAGAATGCTCTGCTGTTTAGTAATTGCCACATTCTGATGTGAGGCAGGAGAAGTGGGTTTGTATCCCTTTGGCAGAGAGGAGAACTGGATGCAGGACTTGGAGCATGCACACTAGATGGAAAACTGATCTATTCTGAAAAGATTTACAGAAAACACTTTCTGATAATTTAGCCCAAATTTGTGACTTATTTCTGTGTTGCTGAAATTACAATTTTTGCAAAGATAATTTATGTGAGAAGAACAGGAAAGAGGGGTGGTTGTCTCCTGCAGGAGAAGGTCTTTTGGAAAGAGAATCAGACATTCCACTCCAGAAGATTGACTGAGGCAGTCTGACACAGCATCATCCGGAGCTGCTTTGTATTTCCTGAGCAGGTTAAAGGCTCCTTTGTGGTGAACAGAGGCTGGAGAGAGAGCCTTGAGACGTGGCCTCTGATTCCTGTCGAGTGGTCACCACTGGGCTCTGTCCCAGCAGTCTGCATGCTGGGAAGCAGACAGAAGCTTGGTTGTAAAGTATGCAATCTGTTTGGGAATGTGGCACATTAAAGCTTTACTTGGTTTAGATTTGGGATACCAGTGTGACAAGTACAGTATATAAAGTTTTCTACAGGGAATTTCTAAAGCTCTGTTTTTTAATAGGTGTATACAAAGATGTGAAAACAGTTTTTTGCACTACTGTTTCTTTCTAAAGTTGAGCTGCTAATAGGGCAGCTAAAAGCAGGATAAAGCAAGCACATCTGTTTTTAGGTCCAGAATGAATGTTCTGGCATGCTGAAGCAGTGAGAATTTCAAAGCACAGCAGTATGTGTAAGTGGAAGGTCTTGAAAACACACCAGCAAGCTTTCAACTTTTCTGTCATTTCCTGAAGAAATTGTTTTTATTAAAAATCTGTAAATCCTATGTAATGAAAGAAGTACTGTTTGGTTAAATGTTTAGTGGTAAGTACTTGGAATAAATATATTTAATGCTTTTAAATATAATTGCACTTAAAAATAATTTTGAAGACCAAAAAATTTTCAGATATTTCAAATAAAATGTGTTCTAGCTCAATGGAAATTCAGATTTTGAGGGGTTTTGTTCTAATGTGTTTGAGTTTGCCTTCCTAACTTCTGTGTCATTTGGGAAGGTTATCTTTTATCTTCAGGACATATTGAGTATGTATTTTAAGTAATATGTCAGCTTGATCTTCCAAAAATGCGCTTCCATAAGCTGTTTTCCAGAAAGAAAACAGGCTCATAAAAAGAAGCAGAAAATAATGATCAAGCTTTAACTACATGTACAAAACAGCCAATTCTTCAGATATCCTAAGAACTTTCATTGTCACAAGGTACACATAGTTCATTTTGCATTGGTTTTTAGGTTGTTTTCATGCACTAAGCCCAAAGGCAGTAATATCTTCCTCTTTACCGGCACTTTTCTGCTGTGCCCTTTGGGTGTACGGTGCAGGAGCTACTTGTGTGCTGGACTAAGTGCATGAAAATAGCTATTGCAGCTTTATTCAGTGACAGTCTTGGAAATAATCATCTGTGCTGCATATGATTTCTGATCACTAAGTTCAGGACATACTTGAGTTGTGACTTAAGGCAGACTTGACTTTTGAAGGCCAAAGGACATGAGGATGGGTGCACAGTTATATGTTTATACATTGTAAATGCGTTAGGGAGTCTTATTTATTGCCATAACTGTTCAGCTTTATTTTATTAAAATCCAGTTAAATAGTTCTCCGTTGTTTAAAAAATACTATTTATTTGAGCTGCTTTCTTTTCACATTTCATTTTCAGTGAAAGGAATACTATACAGGTTATACATCTCTAAATGTATTTTACACAGGTCAGTTATTTTTTGTCAGGTAACCAAATCTGATGTTTCTAAGAAGCCAGCAGGTTAGAGTTTGTAGACTGAACTCAGAGCAATGGACTCATATGTTTTGAAGATAATATGATGCTTTTGTAGTTGTTTTGCTTCCAGTATTAATAATGATGCAAACACCTAGGATCATTCTGTGGTATTTGTGGTTGGCTTTTTTTTCCTTGTATTTTCCAGGTTTTCCATGCTGCCTTTGATGGCAAATACACCTTGCATTATAGTTTTGGAATATGAATTTCTATGTATCATATTTTAGCAGGGGGGTTAGATTAAATATTCTCGTAGTTCTCCTTTTTCTGCATCTCTTTCTACCTGTATGTGAAGAGACTAAAAAGTTTAACAGCAGCAGCTGCTGGTATTTCAGAATACTTGTATTTATCATACGCAGTATTGATGGGTGGAAGTGTTTCAGTACAGTTAAATATTTATGCTCTGTCTTTAACAAATAAAATCTTCCATCTCAAAATTATTCCTACTCCATGACATTAAAACTTTAAACTCTTTTGGTTACAGTTTTGAGGATATTCTGTGCCTTGCTGATTCCCCATCTTTGTCAGATATCACCCTTGATGGCAATCCAATAGCTCAGGAGACATGGTACAAACACACTGTTCTCCATCATATGATGCAGCTCCGACAGCTAGATATGAAGAGAATCACAGTAAGAAATTTCTGTTTTCATCAAACTTAATAGATACTTAAAATCAGAAGTAAAATGTAGGGTTTTCTGTGTATATGTGTATATTAAAAATAAAATCTTTTTTCTTAATTTAGTACGGAACTGAATGGTGTGTAGACATTACAATATTTACAACTTTAACCCTTTTCTTTAGTTCAGTATAAAGTAAGGGTTTTCTTTTTTACTTCATTTAACGTGTTTATTTTGAAGTGCTAAAACTCTTCAGCAGCAAATGCTGTGTGACATAAGAGAGCCTGCAAAGCTTTTGGTTAGAATTTTCCTGACAGTTTTTGCTGATTTGTTGTATAGCTGAAAAGGAACAGTGTATTTCTTCCAAAGGAGCGGTCTGTTTGCCCTAAAATTGCTGTAATTGGTGCCTTTTATTTGAGAATTTAATTGGTTTCTTTAATCTGCCTCCCCAGGGAAATCTGGTGATCACACAGTTTGTGTGTGTGTGTGTCTGTATTTCTCCCTTTCTAACCTACTCTCCCTGATCATTTCTGTTTCTGCTGCTCAAGTTCAAGTAACCTTGATAAGGGAGAGAGGATTTGCAGACAGCTCGGTCCCCTACAGGCTTCTTGAAAATTCACTCCAGAGGACGAAGGACGATCACCAGGGTCTTATCATAATGCCACCTATTTTCTCTTTTAATATGGGAATAGTCTTGCTAGTTCTTCTGTGCCTACTCAGAAGTGATGTGTAAGCATGATTTCTTACCAGAGGAGTCTGTCCAGCAGCAAGCAACAGTGTTACAGTGTTAACTGGTTTTGACCAGGTGCTGATACATATACATTCTTTTAAATGCTCATTTGCATTGTACAAAGGCTGTAATGCATTGTAAATTGCAGCTGATGCTTTGTCATAGAGCCAATTAGGATGACAAATATAATATGTATGTGGAAAACATTAATTTTAAAAGAGAGTGCTTTGGGACATGACAGTTTTGCTCCCGGTATTGAAAATACTAAATACTTGTTTGTTCACAGATATTCTAAGCATCAGGGGTTTTTACTTGCTAATTGCTTTGCTTTTAAAAACTTATCAGTATTATTTCAGAAACTTGAGTTACATAAAAAAAATATATCTCCACCTTTACCCTTGTCAAGAGGGGGTAGATCCTGGTAGAAATATCAGTGATGGGAGAAACCATAGAAACTCCTCTTTAGACTCAATGGGATCTGTATGGGGGAAAAGCTGTCAGAAATGCACAGCCATGGGAAGAACTTAATCTGGGTTTGCACCTTGTTAAACATCAGAGAATCAACCACAAAGACAAAAAGTCATAGGAAACCAGTTGTGCTGCTCATAAACCTACTTGTAAAAATAATGTGTTTTACACTCTTTATTTGCCTTCTGTTTCTTGAGCCTTTTAACATTTTTCTCCATGTAGAGGGTGCTATATGTCTTCTCCAATAAAAACTGTTACCCAGATAATTGTATGACTTAAGAAACTGGGATTTAAAGAAAAATAACAAGTATCATGGGATTTGTGGTAAAATTAAAGAGCTGGCAATCCCAAATCCAGCTATGCTGCCTAGGACTGCAACAGGCTGTTGCCATCAGGGTAGATCTAACCTGGTGCCCACACCATGGCATGCAGTGGAGTACTGCAATGGACATGCAGTGTTGAGTATGTGATTTGCTCTCTTGATTAGTGTAAGAAACTAAACAAAACTCTTAATTACATTTATAGGATCTTTTCCTATAAATGACTGATCTTTCATCAGTCTGAAGAGCATTTAGGCCATTTTGAACTTTAGCATTGCTTTGTCTTGTAACAAACTGAGAGTTGGATGACTGTTGGGGTTTTTTTCTGACTAGGAATTCTTCACTAACTTGTTCAGAGCTTTAGTGCTCAAGAACTGGGTTTTATGCAATTGTTAATTCTACTTTTAACTTCTCTTTTACTGAAGGATATTTTCAAAAGTTTGTGCGAGACTTGGAAGCTTCATTCATGTTTGGTTTCAAGAAGACAGACACTCTTTGGTGCCAGGCTTTTTCCATAGGATTCTCTGGAGAAGGGGAACCCTGGGGCAAAAATTTAGTGATAACTGTCTCTGCCATAGGGAACTATTCAGAAACACTGAGCTGCCATGAAAACCAAAGACACTGTACTTGGAATAAAAGATTTGTGCATTGTAATTGTTCTCATACTGTTTAAGTTGGGGCAGATTTGCCTTTATGCAAGGGATTGTATTGTATTATGAGAACTCTTACACCCTGACCTGTGTGGAAGCTGATATTTTCTTAGGCCACCTCATTCCCAAGCCATTTTTGAACGTAAGATTCAAGCCCTCAAACCACTGAGGCATGGGCCCAGTGGTGGTGAAATCAGTGGTGGTTAAGGACCTGTAACAAGCTTCACTTGTTCTTTGTCCAAACAGAATGATTTTCAGGTGAAAACCCAACCACTTTGTGTTGTGTATCTAAAACATCAGCTCAATGGAAATCTTTTGCTTTCTTGACCTTTGGTAGCTCAGTCTAAAGGCTCAAAGACTGGGCAGGAGGCTGAACTACCGTGCTGGGCAGACTCCTGTGTGTCACTTGTGTTGCTGTCGGTAACTCACCGTTACACCTTTACCATGCTTTAGCTGCAAGGTATGGATGAATGGCCCCATGGAATGGGTTTGTGTGGTGCCTTACAGTCAGAGCAGGCTCAGGTTGCATTTGTGATTATTTACCTTTGTTAACTTACTCTAATGGTTGTTTTTCTGGGCACTGAAGCTTTTTCACCGTTTTGTAGTTGGAATTTTTTCAAAAGTGGGCCTGCCCGGTGGTTCTCTCAGTTTAGCTGGGACCTATTTCTTTTCTTCCACTCTTTTGTAATAGTAAGCAGATATTGTCTGCAGATATGTAATAAAATATTTAAAAATGATTGAAATGTGTATTTATTCCTTGTTCCTATAACCAGGAACATTTGCTATCTATCACTTCAAACAGACTTCCTCAAGAGAATTTGCTAAGTGTCTATGTATTCCTATATGTGTGTGTAAATATGATATATAGTGCAAATTTTTGTAAAATGTTGCCAGATTGGAAGACAAGCTGTGTCATTTTAGAAGTACAACTTTGCGTCTTTTCATTGAGGTTTTATATGTTTTAGAAGCTCAAAGTAGGAGAGCTGTGTTTGGTTTTGATTATTTGCTTAGACGTTTCATTGCTGATCAGGGAGTAAGCTCTACTGCTTTATCCAGAATAGAATTCATTACTATATTCCATCACTACCATAAAGTGTTCTGAGGGGTTTTTTTTTAGGGAGGGATCCCTAATTATTTTTTTCTTTCCACTGGAAAATAAGACACTTAAGTGTGACTTAAATTGTGTCATTTGTTGAAAAAAACTTGTTTGAAGAATAGCAAGGCGGTGGTGAGGAGGAATACGTGCCACTGCGGTCTTTTCCGCATCCTCTCCGGTTTTGCTGGAGGTTCCCCCTTGGAAGCCTGGCAGTGAGCGCGCGGGTGGCGGCAGGGGGCGCCCTCGGCACGGGAAAGCCCTCACGGGCCCTGGCGGGAACAACCCCCGGGGAAAGCATCTCCACCTTGCCCGAAGGGGAGCGCCGTAGGGGCGGAACCGAGCTATGGACAAAAACAGCGGAATAACGAGGGGAAACAAGGGACACAGGGCGAGAGCTCCAGCTCCTCTTCCGAAATCCTTTTTTAAAGAGAAGGGATGATAGTAAAAATGAATTGTGGCAAGGTTATGTAGGGTTTTGTTTCCTAAGTTTCTTGGTACTCTGGGGGATTTTTTGTGGGTTTCTGGGGAATGTGTTTTTTAAGATTGCTTGCATGTGTTGTGTAAGATTAATCAAGAAACGTACATGGATTTGATTTCCATAAAAAGTAGATCTGAGCCTTGTTCTTTATTCAGAGTTTTTTTCTATCTCTCTGCCTTTATAAATACTCAGTAAAACAAGGATGTATTCTATTTTTTGGCTGAGCTAAGTTCTTTTAGAAAAGGATTAGTGTTTTTTAAATGTCTGTAACTAGGATAAACTATTGATCAAGGAAAAAAGTCTTATTCAGTTAATACTCTCGTTAGAATGTAATTTGCGTTATTTGATTTTGATCTTTGTATGATGACTGTGTTGGTAAGGAAGGTACAGGACTGACTTCAGTGGGGGCAGTAGACCTTCCTGCATGGGAGACAGTGTCATAAGGTACACATCTGGACTGGATTAAGGGAAAGCTTTGAGAAGGAAGATAGAGTAAGAAGAAATTTGTAGAAGCTGAGAGAAAACTGATTTAGGGAACTTTATGGATGATTGCCTTAAAGTTTGGGAAAAAATTACAGCAAGTTGTTTTGAAAGGAATGAAATTAATGAAGGCTAATTTTCTATTAATGCAATTTTGTTATCTAGTTCTCACCTCCCCCCAGTGCAAAACACAGCACCAGCTCAGTTAGTTTGAAACTGAGTCTCTTGATGAATGGCCAGATGTTTTCTGCCAAATAGAATGGATAGTTTCTTCTTTCTCTTCCTTGGTGGTAAAACTAGCTTACATTTCTCTTCTTTCTGCATACCAATTTATATAATCAAACTTCTAGGGAATGAAAAAAGCCCCTTAATTTAAGACTTCTAAACATACTTTGTTATTTGATATGTTCAGTGTGTTGAAAAGTCATTAGAGAAGATGAAGACAAAAACATAGTAAAAAGCTTGTTTCTTTAGAAAGCCTAGTTAAAAAAGCATAGATACACAGTCAAATGAAGAGATTTAATCAAAAAATAAAAATTCCCTGAAACAAATCTAACCTGCTTTCTAAAGAAAGATATCACTAATGTAGTTTGCTAGTGTTTATCTTTTAAGACTTGTGGTTTTTACACAAAACACTAACACTACAATGTAATACATAACTGGGATAAGCAGCTATAATGAGAATAATGTTTGTAGTTCTTTAAGTTCTGAATCGTATCTTGAGGAACAGCACATTTTTATTTTGCAATATTAATGATACATTCGTATTTGTGACGTATTACCTGCATGGGGTTTATTTCGTGATTTACATGGCCTGCCCCTGAACCCTCCCATTCAGGTGCTGGGTTTCATTGTGTGGTATTTTGTTGCATCTAGAAGGCCTGTACCTCTGTGTGCTTTTATTTTGTTATTCCGTTACTGGTGATCTTCCTTTAACATGCACTAGTGACCTGCTGAGGTCCTTCTAACCTGGATTATTCTGTAATTCCATGACACTAGTCCCTTGGAAATACCCTGTTTAGAAATAGCTTAAAAGCCCAGTGGCAGAGAACTTCACCAGCAAAAGGCTACAAGTTGCTTTGAGAATAAGAAAAAAGAAAAAAAAGTTAGGGATTTTCCAGTTAGTGTTCCAAGGAAATTCTTGCATACAGTTGGGTTAGAGAAGTTTACTCTGTCCAAAGCCTCAGGCCTCACTGTGCATTGAGGTACTCCTCTTGTTTAATGTATGGTATTAGGGTAAGTCATGGAGGAACAGTTTGAAAATCTGTTGTTTAACCCCTCTTCAGACTGATGCCAAAATCCACGGTGAGTCGGTGGGTTTCAGGGGGACTGTACACAGATCAGAGTAAGTCTGCAACATGCACTGAATTTCTTATGCTTTGGAAATTGTTTTCTTAAAAATGTAATGGCCGTGCTAAGTGTGAAGTTCCTGTTTTATTTTATCTTCCAGTAAGCACTCACCCATGTGCTTAGGGGTTCTTGCAATATTCTAAACATAGCATGTTTTATTTATGTAGGAATTTTGACGTGTCAATGTGTCTTAATGGCTGATGGTGCTTTCTGTCCATTTTTTGTTTGTTAATTTTGTTAACATATAACTTTTCCAGAAAATGAAAAGGTTTGGACAGGAGCTATTTTGAGGAAATGAAAACACTTTTCATATGTTCTGGGAAGACACTTCAATAGAAACGCCCAAATGGCATGTGAAGTAAATCAAAATAAGTTAAAGTATGCTTCCCAAATATTTGTGTTGGAAGGACTCTACACTTTTTACTTCATAGTGAACATTTCTTTTGTTACTTGAAAAATATATGCTCTAAAAATACTGTGCTGTGAGAATGTTTAGACTTCAGTAAACAAGGGGCATCCAACCTAATATGGGTATATTGCAGTATCAAATTGCTGTACCAGGAAAATGAAGCAACTTCACTTTCATTGTTCAGGAATCAATGGCTTTCTTCTCGAGACTTCATGATTAGGCAGTAATATTGATGAGACATAATGCTAATGGAATAGCTAACTTTGAAAATGTTCTTTTCTTCTCAAGTTGCTGATTGAGAAAAGTCAGTTCCTGGAAACAGTTTATAATGAAGAAAATTAATCCTGGATCATGATTCAAGCATAAATAGAACCCAGCTTTTTTGCTCTGTGTCTTTTTTTATAAAAAAATATCCTGCTAACTGCAAAAACTACTACAAAGATAAAAACATGTATTGCACTGTCATATCTAAAAATACTTTTCACTGTCATACTCACCATGTGCTTTATACTTTTTCAAAGACTCTTACAAATATTACTTTTAACTAGCTTTATCTTCAGCATTTATATCTGAGTAGTTATCTATTCTGTTTTTCTTGATGTATTTATAATTAATAATTTTATTGGTTTTAATAGTATTTAGAAACATTAAGATGATAAAAATTCTAAAATTGTGTTAAAATGAAAATTTACATTTCAAATACCTACACAAGAACATAATTTATCAGTAATACTTTTCAGAACCAGCTTAGTTCCTCCCTTTAGGAATTTGTTTTTCTTTTTTTCATCCAGGAAGAAGAAAGACGTATGGCATCTATTGCAGCAAGGAAAGAGGAAGAAAGGAAGCGTGAAAGCCATAAACAGACCTTGCTTAAGGTATTTTCTATGGCTGTTCTAAGGTTAATGTAAACCAGTTTACAGCAATAATTTATAAACAAATTTCTTTGCTGCACATATTATATTATGTATCCCAATATGCCTCTATCTGTTTTTACAACTTCAACAGAGCACTCCACGACTGAAACTCTGTTCAGTTAAATATGCAAGGTACACTTTAGCAGAAAGCCCACGTTGAACACGAGTGTGATCCATGTCAGTGGATGACAAACTTCATTTTCATAAATCCACTCTAAAGTAAAGGACTTCTCCAGTGATTTCACATTCCTTGGTCTTCCCCTTTCAGATGAACACTCTGACTGCAGCCATGCAGAGTGTTCTGAGGTAGTTTTTCTTTCATTCTTTCCTGTTGAAGTGGTTCCTTTCTGTGGATAGGGTGAAGAGGCCCTGAGACCACAGCCAGACTCCAGCTGTTGTCTCTGTCAGCAGAGCTCTTACCTATCTTATCTTCCAGCCCAGCTGGCCTAGTTGGTGCTGACACACACGAGACAGAAGTGCCCCACCAGGGGAGACCCAGGTGCCCTCCAGAATGCTCTTCCATGGGGCTGCTGACTACATCAGCTGTGCTGCTAATAGGAGACCAAAGTTCAAGAATATAGGAGTATCTACATTCCGTTTAGTGTGTGAATATCACCATTTGTTGCCAAATTGTTTTTCTTTGGGGAAAAAAAGTGCCTAAAATTTTTTTGTCAGCCAGTAATGCCTCTATGAACAATCTCTTTCAATTTGGAAGTCAAATAAACAAAAAATGTTCATGTCCATTTAAGTTTCCTAGGTAAAATCATATTTCCTGAAGGAGATTAGACTGAAAGTAGTTGCAGGAGGCTGTAAGAAGTGGGGGTGGTTTTGGGGTTGTTTAAGCAGTGTTGGGGTCTGGTTTTGGTATTTCTTCTTTCCCTCTAAGATATTGATGTATTTAAGGTCTCTTCAGATCTGAAGAGTTGGTGCCAGTTCTTAGTAGCGTAAAGAAGTGGAAAATTAGTGAATAATTTTCGCACATGGCATTGTCTCATGCTGTTGGAAATGTGTCTCTGACTAGAAAAAAAAAAAAGTAGGTATTTATTTGTAGTTCATGTTCTTTACATTCTGATGTAATGTTTCCTTGTAGCAGAGGGATTGTTTGTCTTGGTGGCCTAGATTTTGTGGTGCTTTTTGCTTGTGGAAAATTCCCTTAAAAGAAAAATTATTTTTAACGCCTGGTGCCGTCATTACTCAATTTCAGCATTACGTTGTAGACTTTCATTTAATCAAAGTATATTTCTTATCTTCAAATAATTAAGTGGCATAACAGTCAAATATCAATTTTTTTGGTATGATTTGATGATTTTGTAGATCTTTCCTTTGTAAATGGGTTCTTATGTTTCAGACTTTTTTCCTGTTCCACACATCTGAGTTGAAGGAACAAATATGCTCATAGATACAATGTCCAGCAAAAAAAGTTGTGAACGATAGGTTTCTTCATAGTTAAATCTGAAGAAAATATATAGAGAACTGTGTTCTGCAATTTTTTTTACTGTCCCATTTCTCCAACATTTCTTACAGTACATGAAGTGTAAATGAAATTATAGGCACTTGTTCAGTAGCAAACAGTTGCTGTTTTCCTGTATGCACTGCATTGAAAATGTTAATTTCAGCAATGTCATCTCTTCTTTTTCCCTTGCTGATACTTGTCTGCCCAAACAGCAGGATTTCTTCGTCTCTTTTTCCAAACTATTTTTTTATTGCTTCCAACCCACTCTTCTGGGAAAGTTTGCTATGTACTTTGAAATGTATAGAGAATGTCATTCCTTTCCAACAGTGGTTGAACTTAATATTTAATGGAACAAGAGAAAGTTATTGCTAGCAGAATCTTCACACTTGTGCAATTTGCTTTTTTGTAAGATGAATTCATGGAAGTTTTTGAAGTTCTGTAGGAATCCAGCAGCCCACAGCTGAGGGCAAACAGCTGAGCAGCAAAGCAGTAGAGCTGTACAGTAATTGAGGTTGAGACCCTCACCCTCAAGAACAAACAGAATTTTCTAAAGGTTGTTCTGATAAAAAACACAGACGATTCCAACTTCCCCCCTTTCTGTGACATGGAGCTCAGTCATCATGGAAATCTGTAAGTATTGAGCAATTAGTGCTCTCTAACCAGAGAGCATCATCATAACTCCCTGGGCAAATGGAACATGAAATAGAGTTTTGAGCTCTTTAAAATGGAAAAACTTTCAGAAGTAGCAGTTTCCATGTCCTAAGTAACTTAACTTTGTGCTTTCATAAATTGTGGATTTATTATGTTACTTGTCTTGTTTCTTTGTTGCAAACTTTGTGAAATTGTTTGCTGGCAGTTATGCAAAATAGCTCTAGCATGATGCATTGATTTTAATGCATAACCACCAACCACTAGTATAGTTTCTACAATTTGAAACATTTGAAATGTTTTGATGAAGCCGCGTGATTCAGAACAAACAAATGCGTTAATCCTGCCCTGCCATGGCTTATGATGGCTCGTGTATCTTGTTTCAGGAAAAGAAGCGGTTAACAATTGGTAACATTGCTCGGCAGTGGGAGATCCAGCAGAACCGAATCGCTCTTGAGGCTTCTTTAAACAAAGATAAAGAAAATGAGCCCTGTCAGATCAATGGCAGTGCTGCATATGTATTTCCTGAAGAAAGCAGGTAGTTTATTGGGTAATACTTTTACCTGTTCATGTCTTCAGTTCCAGGTTACTGCTTCTCGCCTCTGAGATCTTGCTGTGTTTCATTATCAAAAGTACTATATATGCAAATCAACCCTGAAAAGATGCTTTACTTAGCTTTTGACCATTAGTAATAAGTAACATGTTTAAAAAGAAATATAAGCAACTCATTGCCTAAAGAAGTGCAAGCTAAATTATTATGTGATTTTGCTAAATGAAGGACAACTTCATGTTTACAAGAAATGTTAAATATGAATTCCTGAGCCTTCTTGAGGCTGCTCATTTCCTTAACAACTTAGATTGTTGCCTTCAGTCTAAATGAACAAAATGAAGATGTATGAGCATTATGAAGATTTGTAACCTCTTTGTGTATCAAGAAGTTTCATAGTTGCATTCATGCTCTTAGTTTGAACTGCAGCATCTTTTATTGGACTGCTTTCACACCTATGGTATTTTAACAGTAGCAGTTACCAGACTTAGTTTTATTCTCAAGATAATTTTTAGTATTCTTGGTTTAAAATATATTATTTTTGCTTATTTGCATCTGAAAAGGTGGCCATGTGGCCAGAACCCACTGCAGAACTTAATGAACAATATGTGACTTAGATTGACTAAAAAAACCAAAGTAGCACTTCAACCTTGATTAGCTCAGGCAAATGCCTGAAAAAACAGTCTGCACAAATTCAATAGCAAGTACAGCTTCCCGCTGTCCCTGGTCAATGCTGGAAATGTCGGGGATGCTCACAAAGTCTTTGTCTCTCACAAGGGGAACCCATCTGAGTTTCAGTCTATTTTTGGCTAGAACTAGTTCTTCTCTCCAGCCAAGTGCTACATCTTTTCAAACATTTTTTCCTTAGCATTTTTAAAGTGCCATCCTCTTTTCTATTCTTGTGCTTCCAGAGCTTTCCCTTGAATGCATTTAGCCACTGCTTTCTTGCCTGCTTGGTTTCTTTGCCATTTAATTCAGTGTTGGTAATCCTCCCCCGTGACCAAGTCCATGTAACTGTAGTAGTTTGACCATTGTTCTGTTAATGAAGGAATTCCCACTGCTTGAGAAATGATGCTGTTTTGATGTACGTGTTTTATCACAGTGAAGAATTTCAAGATGAGCTCCTAAGCAATAAAACTGCAGGTGAAATTCAGCATAGATAAGTAATTTAGAGCTCCACATACGAGTTGAGTGAAATTTTAGAGTTCTGATTGTTATTGTCAAGAGAACATCAGTCAAGTGATTGCTACTAGCCAAAATACATTAAAAAGACTAGGAACGTGGTAAAGAATAAAATAATAACAATCATTACATAATTTTCTAAACCTGTTATTTGTGCTCATCTTGAGTCCTATGTACACTTTAGGTCCAGTTAGCTGAGTGTATCATGTTGGAAGTAGGAAAAAAAGAGACAAGAGTCGGGAATACCTGGATTTATTGCTTAATTTTAAAATTGCTCTTGTGAATTGGAAAGATCCCATTATTTTAAAGAAATGCTTGAGTTACTGCTCATGTCATAACTTTTACATTTCATGTAGCAAACAGAATGTGAAGGGGACGTTGCTTAAATAAATACGTTGTTTGAAGTTGTGTTTAATTGTTTGAAGTTGTGTTTAGATATCTAAAGCAACACGAAACATGCTAGGTTAGCATTCTGAGCTAAAATTTTTAAGCCGGTTATTAAATATGAATGGATTCTTTATTTAATTTGACCCCACCACCAACTCAAATACACCCAGAGCCTTTCTGGTGAAGAAGTAGAACATATACAGTGTTACTTGATGGACAAAGGGTTTTCCAGCCTTTAGTGTATTTGAACCAGATGGAGTACTGAAAATGAATGAATGCTTAGAAATGCCATTGTATTTGACAGTTGAGATTTGGTAAAAGAAAGGACTGTTATTCAGTAGAGTGATGATATTATTTCAAAACCATCTCATTTATATCACTGTATTTTTATTTCCTCTACAGATCTCTTGATACAATCCTGAGCAGTGCAGTACAAGGCTTGTCTGTTCTAGAGTCTCATTTAGTGGAAGTGGAAGGAGACACTCTTGGCTTGTACGGTGCTGGGGCACTGGAGTGCCTGGATCGAAACTGGAGTGTTCAAACAGCTGGCATTATTGCCACAGTTTCCTTTATGTTCATAGAATTTGATGAAATTGTTCAAGTGTTAGTAAAACTGAAGACAAAATTTCCTAATTGTGTGGTGAGTATGCCTCATGTTTCAGCTCTGAACAGCTATGGAATATGTATGCTTGAATAAAACCTTACTTTGGCATAGCCCCCCCCACTGAGTGCTTCCATGTAAATAGATACAGTTATGAATTGCGTATTTTCTTGTGTTATAATGCTAACCTTGATCCTTAAAAATCAATAATTTAAATCTGGATTTCTTTTCAGACTGGTTTTTATTTCTTTTAATTCCTTTGACCAACCTAATTATTTTTAAGTTGCAAAACTTGTATGTAAATACAGTATTGTTGTTCTATACTGTCGTTATGTATCCATGGTATCAGGAAGACTTCATTTGTGTTGTGAGTTCAAAGATCAAATTGCTGATAGGATAAAAAGATGAAGATTAGAAGGAACAGCTAACTAAATCAGTACAGTTCTTGAAATTCCTCAGTTCTTGATGAAGAAAAGCAACATAAATGAGAAGTCTCTTCAGTATGTCTCTTTTTCTCAGACGTTCAAATCAGTCATTTTGATGCAAATATTAACACAGAGATAACAAACATAAGCAACTTGTAGCTCAGATTGATTGGCTCTTGAGCTCCCTTCTGCTTCTCAAGATTTTGAGTATAACAAAACTTAATGGTTTAATTGAGATTGATAAATTTGTGGGGAGCTTAAGACAAATTTATCTGTCTTAATGAAACAATTGTTTCACTGTGGGTGGGGAAAAATTTGTGGGTGATAGCAGAATCACAACTAAATTTTTTTCTTCACCATCAGTTTTTCCTCCTTCCTCTTCCCACAATAATGCTACTGTGTAGCATACACTATGCTCATAGGAGCATTAGTTCAGGGCAGGGTATGAGTTAGGCCAGCA
The DNA here is from genome assembly GCA_013398855.1 of Mohoua ochrocephala. Classification (NCBI taxonomy): domain Eukaryota; kingdom Metazoa; phylum Chordata; class Aves; order Passeriformes; family Acanthizidae; genus Mohoua; species Mohoua ochrocephala. The sequence goes on along the minus strand of VZTA01009240.1, from coordinate 626,080 downwards.
CCCTGTGCCCAAAAAAGGCGGAGTGTTTTAAAAGCATGTATTGTACATACTTTTGTGTGCAGATGTTGCAGGTGCTTTACTTGCAGAATTAAAAATAAACATTGTTTAAGTAGTATCATTGCTCTATGTAGCATTGAAAATATTCCTACTCTAAGTAAACAATTTATACATTGCTCGGGGCTTATAATGTTGACATCTCTTGATTCCATCAAATGGAATACAGCAGTTGGTTGATACACGGATGTGTTTTGCTACAGAGACCTCAAATGAAATGAGCTCAGTTGCTTCATCAGACACGTGACTGTTACAGTTTGAAAATTGAGTGGCACAGAATAGGAATCACTGTGTTCACTCTATTGATTCCTTATTTAATTTATTGGGGTTTGACTTTTTTTAGCACCTGAAGTTTAAGGAGACAAATCTTGTGGCGCTGCAGCAGTTCAATGCATTGGCTGAGATGCATCGCATGGAACAGTTGACCGTTGATCCTCAGGGAAATCCGGTTGTCAACTTCACTTTGTGGAAATACTATGTTCTGTTCAGGCTGAACCATTTTAATCTACAGAAGATAAATGGAGTGAAGGTAGGATGGTGTCGCTTCTTTCTTATAATTGGTCTTACAGGATAAATTAGTGTTGTTTTTAAAAGAGCAGATGAATTCCTAGTAAAATGAGCACAACCCCGTCAGTGTCTTGTCAATATTAAGGGGGAAAAGATTTAAGTAGACTTCACCATGTGATTTGTTGTGTAATTAATATTAAAATTAATATTATTTAATAAAATTATGTGAAATTATTATTAAAAAACTGCACGATTTTACCTGATTTGAAGAAGCACTTGTTTATTTTTTTTGATAAAATCACAGTGCTGATATTGAATACTTATGCAAAAGTGTGTTTGACAGACTCCTTAGTAGTTTGCTGTATATGATAATTTACAATTGCCAGTGTTACAAAATACCATAGAGTCATATTTTCTGCTTTGAGTCTGTCACAGGAAAAGTCTGTCAAATAGATTTTTTTTTTATTTTTATTTTTTCTGCTTGCTATATACAAGATCTTTAGTGTAGTTTTTTATTTGTTGGGTGTGCATTTTATGTTTAAATATATAGAAAGTTAGGACACTAATATTGCTCTTCTTTGTACTTTGTATTCCCTTTTACATCAATTGAAAGTAAATTTATTCAAGCATATAAAACAGCTATTTTATACTTGAGCTTTGATCATAAAGGGGGTGAAAATAGTTACAATGCAACACAATGTTTGAATGCACATTCAATTTTAAATGCTAAATAAGTTTAAGAGATGTTATGGAAGTTAATTAGAGCAAAAATAATACACAGCTTTAGCATTTAGATCTGGTATTTTAATTTGGTCATCATCATATGTTTTGGATTAGATATACTTGTTATCTGATCCAGCCAAAGCTGGATGTTGTGGTTTGCTTGGTTTTAGTTGTATAAAACATATATTAGTTGCTCAGAAGAGCAGGAGTGGGTAAAGAGCTTAAATGAATTAACTAGCAAAGAAAGGATGGATGGAAATAGGACTCACTCCAACAGCACAGGATCTCAAAAAGGAAAAAAATAGTGATAGTCAGTAATCCCATGAAAAATATAGAATAACCTCGAATTTAGTACTTTACTGAAAAAAATGCTCTTTATATTTGATTAAAAAATATGAAGTTTATTTCTTTTTTTTACTGCATCATATTTTCAAAACCAACACTAGTGATTCATATGAAAAACAAGTAGAAGATACATCATACCTGTTTGGTCTTCATGGAGAAAGAAAGTAACACAACTGTTTAAGTAGATTTTTTGTTACAATCTCAAGGTCAACAAGTTCAGTCTCTGAAGGAAAACTTCATATTTGATAGTTCTTGGGGATTAATTTAGTAAATGGAGCACATGTAGCGCAGCATGATTTTATGCAGGATGTATAGCAGATCTTAAATATGTATGACAGCAACATTTTTGTCCTCAACAAACTTTTTCAGCCAGACCACACTACATGAAGATGTGTATACAGAATTTTTTTCCTAGTGTCATTAATCATTTGAAAAGTGCCATAGCCAAGCAGAAGAAAGAGATGAACTTTGATTGCTGTTTTTCATTACCCTACAGCAGAATTTATGATATCCAGATTTGCAGATGTATATTACCTATTAGCATAAGTAATAGAAAATTCTGTTCCAATGTAAAGAACACAACCCCTGAAGTGATTCTCAGACCTTAGATCAGCCCTAAATAACAGTTTCAAATGACAGAAAGGGACTTGCGCATATTCTGCTATTCTGATTACCATTTGTGTGCAATGTTTGTGGTGACTATTGTGTTGTCAGCTCTGAGGTAAGCAGAGTTGCAAAGTAAAAACAATACATACTAACTGAATTAACTAAATGAAGTGAATAACTCTAGCACTTTTAAATTGAAAAAAACCTCTTTAAATAACCTTTTATTTTCTCCCCAGCCTTCCCCCTCCATTCCAGTTCATATTCCAGGCTAGAAGCTGAGTGTTGTTCTCCCCCTAACAATGATTCTGTTCCCTTGTCCAATTGTTACATTTACTAACTGTGAAGGAGCAAATTGTCTTTATTGAGATACTAACTGAAGTGTTTTTCCCAGTGATAGTAATCTTAGATTAATTCTAAGTCATCAAGGTTTGAAATTACCAAACCCTCCAGACTGCTGTCCACCCAGTGGTGTGGAATACAGTGTGACAGATGCATCCCTTTCCCTGAGCTGGGCCTGCTGGCACAGTTGGTGCCTGTTCTGTGTACTTGGCAAGGAGCAGGCATAAAGCCTTACATTTATGTGATACTACCGTTATAATCTTTTTGTGATTAATGGAGCAAACAATGCACTGCAGTAAGATAGAGAACATGAGTTTTTATGAGCTGGAGAGTGTATTCAGCATTGCTGTCTCTGTTGACCTGGTCCTTATGCTTCTCTTAACATAAATAAATACATTAAAATCACTTATTTCTCCAGCAGGCATTTCTGCCTGCACTGGGCTTTGTTTCCCTAGCTGCCTTCTGTGCTCTTTGTTTCAGACCTTGCTTCTGTTACGGACTGTTCAGCAAGGTCAGCTACTCCTAGGCTACTAAGTAAGACTTATTTAATTTTAAGTGAAAATGAACTATTCCAGACACTGTGAAAATGGAATTGACTTTACATTTCTAATTTCCTGATCCGTGTTTTCACTGAATTTACCCCTGCATTATGCTGTTATGGTATGTTTTAGGCAAGTGTAGATTGTATAGTCTCTAAACATTACACAAGAATACAATAAAAGTCTGTTAATGTGGATCAGAATTCCATTTTACTCACACATTTGAATAACACAGAATACAAAGTTTGTCTGGAAGTGCTTAGTAAATATTGTGAGTATTGTAGTGTATTTAATAATGGGTTGCTTTCCCGAAATATGTTATAGGATGAATGGAAATTAAATTTCGTCCAGAAGTTAAGAAGTCAATGAGTAAGTTTCATTGTCCGGTGTTATCCAGGTCAGATTTAGATGATCATAAAGATTGCTTCTGAACTCAGTACAAAGCCAGGAGTCCAGAAACTGTGCCAACAAACTTTTGGCAGTTGAAGTCAGTTCATAGTCTGGCCATCAGGGTAGGAGAAACACAGGCCATGGTCTCCAGAGATTACAAGCCAAGACAAACAAAAAATAATCACCACCACCAAAGAATGAATCCCTTTCACTTTCTTTACACTTTTCAATTTTGTAGAAAATGAATCCTGAAACTTTTTCAGCCTTTCAAAGTTAGTGTAAAGAGGCGGCTGTAACTTAATGTTGAAACAACAGTATGGTAGACATTTAGAGAAATATACTGAGTGAATACTTATTTTCAGGAGCTGAAAAATGCAGAGAAAAATTTTTCCCTCTAAAGCTTCTCTTTTATAAAGCCTTTTCCACGATGCTGCCAAAATAAGAGAGTCTATAAGTTATCTTTTCACATGTGCATGCCCAGAATCTTTCTGTTTCTCCAGCATAACTTAATCAGAAATTTTCCAGTAGACCTTCTGTAAGTGCATGCAGTACAGAGCAGAATAAATATGTCTGTAAATGAGTGTAAGAAACCTTTCTAAAATTCTTCCTTTCACAAAGACTATCATGAAGCACAGGGAGGCATGTATATACATTAAAATATCCAGAATTACAGGAAATAAAACAAGCACCAGTACCTCATTTGGTTTCTTCTAAAGTACATTTAAAGTGCCAGTAAAAGCAAATCTGTGTTTTGAAGATGTGCCTGCAACAGATCTGTGTGCAGTGTTCTGTATAACAATTTTCACTTAATTCTCAATGTACATATGTACTGAAATATGAATGTCCTAATTTTGAAATGTAATTTTTTTCTTTTTTCTTCCCTTCCCACTCCCTCACAGGTTACTGAAAATGATATTGTAAAGGCAGAAAGGCTCTTTGGCATTCTGGCATATGTGGCATCTTCAGAGCTGCCACATTATCGCATGCTTTCATTATTTGGAGAATCCAGGTAAAATACGAGGAACAGAACTGGAGTTTGTCCAGGACATGTTGCTTGACTCTTTTGCACACAGTTACGATAAATTCTTTTTAGGTAAAAAGATAAAAATTTCACAAATACCATCTTCTGGAAGATAGGTCCTCTGCACAATGCACGAGTGTTACCGTCTCCTGGTCCACGTAGCTGGAGGTTTTCACAGAACTTGTATGAAGTCTGCTGAGGAGATGAAAAGGCATGTGCACACAAATGTCCTGTGTGTTCAGTTCTCCATTTGTACTGGGATTGGTGAAGACTTGTGGACCTTCATGATGAGAACTGGCTATTTTTAGTGGGTATTCCATAGTGGGTAATTAACGGTTAACAGATTTAAGAGTTGTACTGTAAAAAAAGGTGAACCCCCCCCCATATTTTTAGTCTTCTATAGATGAGTACTTAATAAAAGTTAAAGCTGCAAGACTTCCTATTTAGGAGATGCTATGTGATAAGTATCAAAGTCAATTGTTTAGAGACAAATTAATGAAGGGACATCTAGAGTCATATGGATTTTGAATAACTTGAGGATGCAATATACTTCAAAGCCCAAAAGTGTATGTTCCAAAGGAGAAACTCCCCCCTCACAATAGCTAGAAACATCTGCACTTTAAAACTTTTTGATAATTGGGACTGTAAATCTCATTTCACAGGAGGAAGCAATTCCATTATCTGCTGGAGGGAAAGGGGAAGAAATCTGGGGTTGGGAGTGAGGAAAGTAGTGAGAACAGAAGAAGCGGAGGGGAAAGCACAGCTCGAGCAACGTTGAATTACATGACAAAGGATTTTCATATGGAAAAGCTTGAGGTAAAATATATCATTACAGAATACTTACATTTTCTGTTAGGTAACCTTAGGCTACTACTCATTGAATTTATCTGTACATCAAGTTTCAGTTGTGCTGTTGAGAATGGTGGTTTTAAAAGATAATTGCTTAACATATTTACATATCTGATCAAACATTTCATCTAACTGATCTTTTTCTCAGAACACTGGAAAATGCTCAGTTTCTGTCTTTGTTGAAGGGGTTCCTGAACAGTGCCACAGTCTCAGAAATACATTCTCACCTACAAGCCGTATGGAGTGAACACAGTTTTTTTAGGAAGAAAAATGTATATTGCACATGTTAGATTTTCCCTGAATGAATTGGTGAAGAACGCCTTCAGACAACACATGAGATTGTGCAGGCTGTAGTAATAAAAAGCTGCTTCCTAGCTTTCAAACGAGCTACAGGAGAATAAATATATAGGAAATGTATTAGGTTTAATTATTAATAAAATTGCAAGCTGGCTTGTTTCAGACAAGTGCATCAGTCACGCTTGTTTTAGTTTGTGTTTCTGATCTGCTAACTCTTTTGCTTGGGCAGAGGGAAGTTGTTCCCAGGGAGAACATGATTTTTTCAGCCACAGTCTCCCTTCTGAGCAATCATCCTGAGTTCTAACTGTATGCACTCTGCTTCCCACATTTGTCCCATTGTTTGCTTTTTGATTATGTGGAAATATATAAATCCTCTAGTGCAAGAAATTAAATTAAGTTCAGTAATCACTGAATTCTGTTATTCCATTGTAGTTTTGTTATCTCAGATCCACAGCATAAAAAGGAGACAGTGGCTGCATGTGTGGAGAGATTAAATTACGAAAACATTTTAGTCTCAAAAGCTGTGATAGTAGCTCTTAAATCTTTGAATGGCATGGAGTAAGACAGTGAGGTATTCCTGTTATCCTTTACCATGGAACCAGACCTATAATAAAATAAAATTAGTAGCTTAGTATTTGTACAGTCCATTAAATAAATGTGTTGTTTTCTCTTCCCAGTGCAGCAATTCCCACCTTGTCCTTTGCTATAGCATTGTGCATGCAGCAGCAGGTACTATAGGGTGTCACAAGAGTATATCCTGGCAAAAAGGGCTCCTTCCAGTTGTCCAGCAGCAGTAAACTAATGTAATAAATGTGGCTGAATAAGTGTATTGCTAAAGATTACAGTCTTGGGTCTTTGAGTAGTAATTTGGGGTTTTAGCTGAAACTGCTGGAAAGCATTTTCTCAGCTTTATTATTCATTAAAGAAAACTTCTGTTTTGGTGGCCTGAAGCATGATCTAACATTTTTAACAATGCCACCATTCAAATTAGTTAGATGTTAACTCCAATATAACTTATTGTTCAAAGCTTAAGGCATTTTACAGAAACTTTGCAGAAGCAGGGATCAATACAGTTGGAGTTACTAAAATGCAGAGCTGGTAGTTGCACAAAGTGCAGTATCTTTTTATTATTTTTAAAGGTTCATCTCACTTCAGTATCTAATGCAATACACGTTAGGAACCAGCACTTACCAGAGTGTCTGTGGAAAAGGATGAGTACTGGCATGTTTTTCTATGACAATGTTCTTGTTAGGGCAGGTAGAGAAACATGTACTTTTCAACAGTTGTACTATAAGGATGAAATTCTGGGAAGGGAGAGGAGGAAAAGTAGTTTAGTGCTTAATAGTTTCTGTAAATTTTCACTGCTATGCCAGAAAGCAACAAAATTTGTAATGCTGTTAAAAGATATTTATATAATTACTTAAAAGTTAATTTCAGATAAATTAATGACTTAATATAGTATGAACATTATGAATGTGCTAAGGTTTTGTGGCCACATTCATAAAAGCTTGACATAGACCCTGGGCCATGCAACTTAAAACCAAGAGGAGAAAGTACACAATAGCATCTGCCTACCAATTGCTGTGTTCTTTAATTCAGTCAATTTTTGTGAGGGTTGTTTTTTCATTTGCTCTTGTTTAACCTTTTTTCCCTTTTTCTTATACATTGTGTAATTTTTCTCTCATGCAGGAAATCAAGGAAAGAAAAACATTTTGCCAGACATACGTTGAGAACTTAGTGAAAGAAGCAGCTGACATCAATATGAAAAACGAGTCGTTGCAGAAGCTCTGGCCTCAGATGTTCATTGAACTTGTCAGAGATGCAGTGGTAGAAATACGCAATAAAAACTCCTACATGAAGCTCTGCCTCCAGCGGATCACTGATCAGAAACAGTAGAGTCAAGGCGTGTTGTCTTGCAAGCTTTTGGTTCAGTATTCTGTCATCTTTTACAAACATAAACCAATAGAATATAAAATTATCATCACTAGGGCATACTTCACTTCCTCCCCCAAAGGGATGCCTCTAAATCTCAATTAACTCTGAACAGTTTTGAAATAAAAGTTTACTTTCATACTGTTTACCAATGTTTCCTTGGCTAACTAAAGTGACAGCATACAAATGACTTGATGATTGTTTTGCTAAGTTCTTGTTTATTTTTTTCTGCTACCCTTGATTCTGTGCTACAATGCTGTGCTACAGCATTGATTTTCAAAGAACAAATTTACAATGCTTGCCTTATTTTTATTGAACGCTTTTCAATTGTCACTTTTTTGACTGCTGCTGTTTAAAAAACCCAAGAAGAGTAGCTAATTTTTTTATGACCAAAAGTTAATAAATTATTTTTACACCCTGAACTCGATGAAGACTTAATATTGTTGTTTAATTTGTGAGATTATAGAACGCTTTTTCACACGAGAGTGCTCAGAATATTGACATTTAATGAGCCTAATTCTCAACTGAACAAATTGCCCAAACTTGATTTCAAATGTTTTTCATTGATTTCACTTCTAAAGTTGTGTGAATTGTTGTAGGTAAAATATGATTCTAAGGTATACTCACTTGAGCTTTATTTTTATTTTGTTAAAATATGTTAATATAATTTATTTTGTTTCTTGATTACTAACTTATTAACTTCTGAAGTTTACCAAGATCAAATGAGCTAAAATGCATGCATTACATTTGGTAGGGAGACTGATGACTACTATTCAGTTGTAATTAATTTCTGTGACTGTGTGAAAATTTCATATTATCAATAAAAATAAATTCTTCACTTTTACCCTTCACAGATACTGTAAAGAAGTACTGTGTGCAAAGAACAGACTTCTCCTCAATGCTGTATGAAGAGATGAGATACAACTTGCCCCAAAATCACTGTGAATGGGTATAAAAACCCCCCATTCCATAGTACAGTAACTGCCACACTAAACAGCTTCCCAGCTTCTGTCCAGAAATTGAATTTAGGAAGCATTAACAAGTCCAGCTGATTGCCATGGATAGCATTCAGATGCAGGTAGAAAGCTGTGCCGTTTAAATTTAATTTTTTATTTCCATTGTATCCTAGCTAAAACAATCCAAAACTTTTGCGCATCTTTTTTACTTAATTAAAATTGTTCTTATTTTACTTAGGCTCATTTCTAAAAAAAAAAAAAAAAACCTAAAGAAAACTTCCTGCAAGGGTTTCTATGGCTCAAAAGTAAATTTATTTTTAAAGTCTATCTAAAAGATATTTTCTGTCAAAGCAGAGATGCAGATACAGTTTGATGAGTTTTTATTCCCCTGAAAATAATGGAATCATAGAATGGTTTGGGTTGGAATGGACTTTAAATACCATCTAGTTCCAATGCCCTGCCCTGGGCAGAGACACTTTCCACTAGACCAGGTTGCCCAAAGCCGTGTCCAGCCTGGCCTTGAACACTTCCAGGGATGGGGCAGCCACAGCTTCTCTGGGCAACATCTGCCAGGGCCTCACCACCCTCCCAGGGAAGAATTTCATCCATATATCCAATCTAAATCTTCTCTCTTTCATTTAAAGCCATTCCCCCTCGTCCTATCACTACATGCCCCTGTTCAAAGTCCCTCTCCAGCTCTCTTGGAGCCCTCATAGGCACTGGAAGGTGCTTCAAGGTCTCCCATGACTCTTCTCCAGGCTGAACAGACCAAACTCTCTGAGCTTTGAATGAGTAGCAGGACTCAAGTGGTCATAGGTATTTTGGAGAGTGCAGTCTGCTTGCATTCAGGTCAAGCTGGGGCATCTAAGTTGTCTGAGAGAATCCCTTTTCAGAGCACGCGACAGGTTAACAGTGACGTGGCTACTGTTAAATGCAATTTTCCATTTGGTTCATGTTATGCTCGCAAGTAGTCACTTTTCAGTCTGCAGAATGTAGTGGAGGTTAATTCACTTAAATTCTAAGGAAGTGTTAGAATTCCTGAAGAAACTACTCCAGCAGCTGATAGAATTTAATAGAAACAATCACCTATCTGGGCTTTTTGAACTGCTTCATGGAATTTATAATAAGATTAGTTTATTTGATGGGATTTTTTTGCTTTCCATTGGAAAATTACACTCTCAAGTTTCATGGTGCATTTTATTAAAGGAACAAATTAGGGCCCCGCAAGAAGTGAGAAAAGGAGAGTTTACATTAGAGAAACAGCCAGTATAGAAATGATTGTGCAATAGGTTTTTGGATCCATCAGTTACCTTACATAATTTCTGTGCCAAGGGGGTGGGTGGAGCAATTCCAGCTTCTGCATGGGGACAGAAACCTCAGCAGCTGTGTGAAAGTGCAGAGCTCTCCTGATGATGTAGCTGGGACCGATGGGCCCCTTTTGAATCAGATTCAGCTGCAGTAAAAGAGTGGAAAAAAATGTTTTAAGAAGGTTGTATTGGTCTAGAGGAAAAGGAAGTCCTCCATGGGAAAATCAAGAGAAAAGCCAGATTTTCTGATATTGAGGCTTTAGAAGCATAATCCTAGTTTGAGGCTTTAAGGTAGGATCTTGAAAAAATGAATCAGAGGGTATTGATGGGCAGTTGCAGAAACATCTTAAAATGCTCTGTGTTCCCAGTGGTCTGTGAATGCTGCCAGTTTGGACTTTTTTCACTAACAGCAGCTGTTTCATAACAGGATTGCTAAATGGCTGAAGTGAGGGTAGGTAGGCAGCTATTACAAATGAAGAAAAGTTGGTCTCATATGTTCTTTTCACGTAAAACCAGTAGGAAAAAAAGGAACTTACTTATTTACTAATTTTTTTTAGGAAACAAGTGATGGATTAAAGTGATGTTAGACCTAAGAGTACACAGAATTTTCAGCAGATGGAGGATCTTAAAATTGTTAGCATGCTACATGTTGTTTATGTGGTTACCCAAATTATTTGTTATTTGTTCATACAGACTCGTGAGATACATTCCTGTAGTTGCTTATTAGGGAGTTCCCAAGTACCTAAAAATTTGAAGGTCATACAAGGAGCAAATTCTTAGATGTTCTGAAACTTGAGTGCCACATATATGAACTTTCTGTGGTTACAGGTGTAAACTGATGAGTTAAAATAGCAATTGATATTGAGGCTGGGGACCTTTTAATAAAATCTTCCAGTCTGAAAGCAGTTATTCTTTCTTCTTCAAAAGCCTTTAAATGTTGCATAAAACTGAATTTTGGTGTTGTTTATCTTTCACTGGTATCTCATCCAAAGTGGACTGTGATCCCCTCATGTAGCCTGACTTCTGCACAAGACAGGAACTATTACTGTAAAATATCTATATGCTAACTAGAAATCATCTTGAGGGTTAAAAAGATATTAAGTCTTTTGAAAACTTTTTGGATTGATTTTTTGGATTATTTATGCAATTTACTTATTTCCTGAGACAAATTTCTTCCATGTCCAGGCAAAGGTAGATAATGATGTATGATATTTTTTTCAGTTTCAGTTCAGCTGTCTCACGCACGAAGGCCCCATTGTGTCATGCAGAGTCACTGTTATGCAACTGAAATTTGATCTTCAGCAAGGAGACTGATGAGGAGCTGTATTTCATACATTCCTTTTTATACAGGATCTGAAAAAGTAATAGAGCTGCATATTTGCTGCCACAGTGGAGCAGGGAGAACAAATTCAATAGATGCAAACCAAAAGCTGATGCTGTCAGTTATGAGGAAGGAAAAGGTACTGGGAAGAGGTTTTAACTGAGCTTTAATAGAAGTAAGTAACACTGCTACACTGCCTGGGACCAAGGGACGGATCTGAAGCCAGAAACAGCTGGAAAACTGTTTTCCATTAGAGAAAAGTGAATTATCTTGTTCCACTGCTACAGATCTATTTTTATCATGTAAACTACTTAAAATAATGACAGTAATAAAAAGCCTAGCCTATTAAAACAGATCTGCAGATTAAGTTAGACTATTGTGGAAAGAGTAGTGACTCCTCAATCTATATATACATTCCATAATTTCAGGACAAGTGGATGCTTTTTTTTTTTAACCAGAGCTATGGGCTGTAAAAGTGACAGTGATGCTTCCAGATGCATCCAGTTACTTTTTATCATAGCGACACATCAGGATGAATTGGGTTTTGTTATCTGGTTTATTTAAAGAAACCAAGGCAAATATTTGCCACTTCTTCTTATTAAGCAATATTTATAAAGGTGTGAATTAGATTGGGAGGTCCACGTGCGTGTTCAAAATCACAATAGCAGCTATTTGGTTTGATAGGGAAAACAGGCTCCTTGGATGTTTTTCTGTTTCCACATCACACAGACTCTGCTACATCTTGAAGCCCAGCTCCAGTGAAATTATTTTTCTTTTAAAGTTGGAGGCATCAGATTTTTTGAGATTTGTAAGACTTGGTGTTTTGCTACATATGTATAGAACAAGGAGTGGGAGAAAGGAGACTGGCTATCATTTCGTTCTACTGTCTCATAAGGTGGCTTTTACTCCAAAGTGGATATAAACCATTTTATTTTTTTGCATACAGCAAAGGAGATAGTGTGGGCTACACAGACTTGAGACAATCTTACAGAAAGCTGAGAGGTATCTGCTTACACACATCACCTCAGAGCTGGATTTTCTTGAGTATGAGCTAAAAAATTGAATCGAAGGGACTGTTTATTCAACTCAAGTATTAAGTTTGTTGGCAAGCTTTGCTAGGCTTCTGCTCTCGGGGGAAGAAGGAAAAGTTCATCTGGAGGAACTCTTGTCTCTGCTGTGGTGAAAACAGCATTTCCTTACAAGCTGTGTATTGGGCCTTATATGCCATACTTCTGTACAGATGGAGTGGACAGACACTTCTGCTTATTGTATCAAACATCAGGAAACACTGGTGAAGAACTGAGAAGTCTTAATGGAGGGAAAAAGTGACTCTTCTAAAATTCTAAGTTGTGTGGTTTTGGTGGGGTTTGTTTTTCAGTTACAGATAGATGTATTGCAAGCAGAAACAGATTTGACTGACGTAAGTACACTGAGCGTATGAAAAAGTAGAAAACTGAAAGTTAGAATATTTATACCAAATCCAGCATTAGAAGCATCCAGCATGCCCAAGAAACATGTTTGTACAAGGTAACCTCATATTCCTTACTACTGATATGTTGGCTTGAGGAGGCCCTCATGGGTAGCTGTTTTATGCAGCTTTTTGGAAAATCCAAACTGATGGCTTTCTGATTGCTGTGGACTTCAGTTGACTGGTACAGTATAAAATAATGTAACAAGACAGCAGAATCAGATTTCTTACTGATGTATTGTGTTGGTTAATGGCATGAGAATGCTTAATCCCACCTTTTGTTTCAATCTTCCCAATTAGGTGGGTACTTGCATACTCAGGAAAATCTTGTGTGCAATCTTCATTCTCCTATAGTGCATGGCATCTGGTGTATCACTACATCCATAACTTGGACACTCTCCACTTTCAGACAAATTATTCCTTTCACTTCTGTTTGAGTAATATGGGTATTCCAGAGGTTAAATGCTGCAATAAGCAATACTCCATTTTACACTTAACAAAACTGGAACTTTTAATGAACACTGAGCAGGTCATAAATAAGTTAATTCTTTCTGGAATTCTAGACATGGATAACAAAAACAGCATTAACCTTTTCAAAACAGCGAGAACAATACCTTTCAAGAGTACAGGTAATAATGAAAAACCTTTCTGTATGTAGTATTGAGCACTTAACACTTCAGCACCGGAGAAGATATCCTGGAATGACAATGGCTTCCATCTATTTATAGTTTATCATTAAACAAGAGATTGTAAACTTAATTCTGACTACAGTGGTGAAGAAATTGTGACTGTGAATGTGATGTTTGTCCTATATGCTCACATAGTCTAGACATCTTACTTGGTCATGCAAATAACAGTGGTCACACTCAATAAAAGAAATCATTGCAATATGTAGAGAAGCTGTGACTTTACAGTGATAAAAAATGCTGAGTTCATTGATTAGCTATTCTTTTACACTTAGAAATTATACTGTGATACAGTATGTGCTGTGGTTTGTGTTCTATATGGATATGTAGCACATTTGCTGCCTATTTGCATTAGGCTTCCATGATCTATGCTTCCTAATAAAATAAATCATTCAGAAGAGCGATGAAAGAAGCACAGAGTAAAGCTTTTTTCAATTTCTAGCTCAGCACTGACAATAGAGCGTGCTAAGCTTCATACAACTGTTGTATCCTGGGTGAAATACTCATGTTGGAGCTCTCAGAGTCATCTGACTATGGAGCTGTACGTAAGTCACCGCTGCAGATGTACTAATGTAAGGTTTAAATGCAAGTCGACATGCTGCTGAAGATTCTGAAAGGTATTTGCATTGATTTATGCTCTTTATTAGGATGCATAATTAAAACAGGAAAATCTAAGCTAGATAACCTATGTGAGCTAAAACCTTGATGCCTTTGAAGTTGTTGCAAGATTCCCAGTGATTTGAGTGTGAATTTTTTTTATATACGTGATGGCAGTTGTGTCTCGGATATTATTCATCTAGATTCTGTACTGGCTGGAGGAAAACAGACGCTTCTACAGTGTAAAACATCTGATTTATGTTAGATGCCCATCTTTTCAATTAAGTGGAGTTGCTTTTTCTTTTTTTTTTTGTTTCCCTGTTAAGGTTGTGGAGATAGTCTTCCAGATGCTGATGTCTGCAAAGGATTTGTACAGACAAGCTCCATCCTTCCCACCTGTTGTCTGCTTCCCTCTCATATGATTCAAACCAGTGTGTTCTTCTAGGCCAGTCAGAGCCCACAGAAGCGGCCCACTTCAAGATGAACAAACATGAGTTCTAGTTGGATTGGGGGTAAAATTTGAGTGTCTTAGACTTCCAAAATGAGAACTGCATGCCTCACGTCATGCTAGACTTCAGTGAAATCTAGATCAGTAAGTCCTTTTGTCACATTTGAAGAGACCTTGATAGCTGGCACACAGGTTCTCTCCTTTGCTGGTTTGAATGCATTTATTGCCAAAGGGAGAGAGTGCCATGTGGATAGGGTGGGAGACTGAATTGGAGTAGACATTGTTAGACAGTAGATAACTGCTTTTTCACTCAAAGCAGTGCAATAGCATACGTCTGTGAGTAGTAAAGTGTTGCAAAATATGTTAAATGTTCTTGGTGACAAGCCAGAAATACATGTGTTAAACATGTCAAAATAACCAAGATATCTCATTTGTTAGACACAACCGTTCCTCTGGTGCTGAGCTCACTGGTTGCAAGGCAGCTGCTGTCTCTTGTTCAGAGATTGTTATGTGCTGGGCAACTGTAAAGAAAGTAGGTCATTTGCAGATAGTATGGGTGTTCAAGTTGTTGAACAGATTCTTCATACATTCTGCAGAGTATCATTCTCAGTATTTTCAGATTTATTTAAAGGAAAATTGCTTCAGAGATGTGAAGGCTCCTTTAGCTTTGTTGTTAGGATTGTTTTTTAAATTGCGCAAATGTGTGTATCATTGATGTTTACAGAAGAAACCAAAAAGGAACCACAGGTGGTCTGAGAAAGTTGTATTATTTGCTCTTTCTTCTTTGTTGGTACTGAACTTTTGCCCTTGCTTGATGATGCTGGCTGTAGCTCACTCAGGGATTAACCAGAGGCTGTGTCAGGAAAGTGCTTTAATAGATGTAGGTGTGCTCAGGGCAGTTTCCAAATTCGATCAACGTATGTTGCAATCTAAGATTAGTCGTTTTTCACATTTTCACACCTTCCATCAGCACCTCACTTCAACAAACTTTGTTGTGTTGCAGGGAAAACTAGCCTTTTGATAATGTGCTTCTCAATATGTGGTCTATGAATGTGTTTGATGTCTTTCAGTGTAACAGATGAGTGTCAGTTGTAAAGATTCTCACGTTAAGAATATTTAGTGTAAGACATCTGTGGACCTTTACTACTGACTGGCTCTCAGTTTTTATTCTAGAGACACCTTCTTATAAACTACACTTGTCAAATTCCTCCAAATTGGTATTCAGAGGAGACCATAAAATAAAGAAGAGGATCATCCCCTCATGACCTACATTTTAACAGGAGCAAAAGTGAAAGTAAAACACTTAATTGCATTAGATATCTGGTAATGAGCTGACAAAGGTGTTAGGGTAGCCAGGTGCTGTTTATCTCATCTTTACTGTGTATTAAGTGTGGGGCAGCTACAGAGAGGGAGCAGTCTTGTGTATTTTTAGAGGTGTGAGAACTGTTATGAGAAACCAAATGCTTCTTTCCCCTCCCATATTCCACTTAGGAGACTCTCACTTTCCCCACCCTTTGTTTCCAAGCTGCAGTGTATTCTGTTGTTATTTAAGGAAAATGCTGTCAGCATTGCTTGTGGCTTCAGCGTTTGGCCCACAGAAGGCAGGCACAGGCAGCTTTTTCCTTTTCCCAACTTCCACAGTGGGGAAGAGCTACAGGGAGGCTGCTGCTTAACTGGCATTAGTTATTGGTGTAAAGCTGAAGTGGCATAGCTGTGTTTTGTGGAGAGGCTGAGAAGAGTGCTGCGGGTGCAGGCACCTGTCAGTGTGGAGATAAATAGTTCTAGCACATGGAATGTGAAATTCAGTGGGATTTTATTTTCCTGGCTCTTTAAAAAGAATTTTTTATTGCTCTCATTTGAATTGAATCAGCAGATGAGAGAATCCATAACTTGTCTGCCACTAACACAGACTTCATTAACCAACACTTTCACCTGTAACAGTCACAGGTCAGGTTTATTTACTTTTTTTTTTTAAAACTAGTTTGTCTTATGTTCTAGGGAGAAATCAAGCCACTGTTTTGGGGTCTTTTTTATTGCTCATTACACCTATAGCATGTGTGGAATTTGTGATAGCTAAAATACACTGAAAGTAGGTATTTTTTTGTGAGCCTATGTGCTATGAAATCTTGCGAGCCTATGAAGTTTTTTTATCTCTTTTGGACAAAGCTTTCAAAGGTTTATTTCCTTAACTGTTCAAAAGACAGTTTTGTGATGTGCTCAAGACTACTTCTTTCATAAAGCCTTTTTTCAGAAGGCTTTACAGAATGTTCTAGAGATTAAGTTGGTGACTATAACTGTTTCTCTTGTTCTAACTCTGAACTAAAGTAGTATGATGTCAGATGCTGGTGGACTTTCCTTCATTCGAGCATTGTGTGATGACATCAGTCTTCACATCAGAGAGAATTAGAGCTTAGTGGTACAACACGTTCTTGGCAGGAGTTGTGATACTGGGATCAAGATTTTGGCAAGGGCCAGCTCCAGGGTGATCTCCTGGAAATGATTCTTGGAAAATCTGGGATTCTTGGAAAATTTGCATCTACTTTCAGATCTGAGAAATGATTGCCTGCATTGGTAGCAAATTGTATTATTTCTTTCCTAGGAGGAGCTTGGAAAGGCCATGGATTCTCAAAATTTGTAATTTTGGTCTTCCTATTTTTACCTCTCCGAGACTGTTGAGAAGGGGAGGAAGAGTGGGTGGGTGGCAAGAGTAGAGGAGTTTGGGCTATGAGATAGGGAGGGACTCTAATGGCAGTCTGAAATTCAGAAATAAACTTTTTTGAAGGGCTCTTCTAGAACATGGGGAATTTGTCAAACCAGCTGGCTCTGGTGCACAGTGCTATGGAGTGGAAGGAGGCTTACAGTGTTGCAGTGGAGTGAAGGAGAGCTAGACACAAGCACGAGTGAGCCAGGAGCCAGGATTGCAACTTTGATTTCAAGTCTGTAGAGTTTGGCAGGTCTCTGTAATTTTGAGTGAGAAATATGTGCACCCCAACCTCAGTGAACATTTGTTTTTTTCTCATACCATTCTTTACTGTTCTCTTTGGTTGCTCTCCCAGTGCGCTCCAGAAGGCAGCTTTCTGCAGGCTGTGTTAAAAGAAGATGCCTCTGGCCTGTGTCAGCACAGGGATTTACATTACTATTGAGTATTTGGTACTCCTTTATTTACTTTAGGAATACCTGGTGATCACAGTATAAAAGGACACAGAATAGCTGTATCAGATGAATTCCTGTGGCAGTTTAGAAAGGGTAGGCCCCTCACAGATCCTTTATGAGCAGTGCTGACAGTCCTTGCTATGTGAGGTCTCTTTCCTGGTCGTCCACCAGAGACATTCCCAGACATACCCAGTATTGCCTCTTATGAAAGCCAGTAACTGTTCAAACCTTCATGCAAGTCTGTGGCACCCATCATCTTTATGTTTTCTAGAGAAGCAGCTATTTTCTCACTGCTTTGAAAGGGTTAATACATTTCTTGAAAAGCATTTTCATAGTTCTGTTCTGTGTTAGAGTGAATAAGCTCGAGAGAAATTCAAGCTAGATCAATTGTTCTATTGAGGCAGCAGCTTGATCCCATCTGCTGCTTTTGCTGAAAAGTTGATAGATCTTTTCTGCAGAGAAAAGGTGGCATAGCTGGATAGACTCCCCCCAGTCCTAATTTGAAAAGCAGTGCAAGTGGATGAGAAGTTGTGAGTGACAGCAGCTGGCTGTCAACAGACGTCTTTCCTTGGTGCTCTTCAGATACGAGCAGAAAACATTCTATTGGTAAATGCCATGCGCATGTAAATCTGCTCTATTCCCTTTCCAGATATGTAGCAGGAAGGGCTCCAGATGAGACACCTATTACCCTTTGGTGGGAGAAGTTTATGGTTTGAGCTGGCTTAGTGTCTAAGGACAGAACAGGACTACTCATCTCTTAATGTTGACTGCGAGATCATTCCCTAACCTGCCAGTGTTGCTCAGTGTCTTCTTCATGCATGGGATTTA
Organism: Mohoua ochrocephala; assembly: GCA_013398855.1. Lineage (NCBI taxonomy): Eukaryota > Metazoa > Chordata > Aves > Passeriformes > Acanthizidae > Mohoua > Mohoua ochrocephala. The sequence goes on along the minus strand of VZTA01009240.1, from coordinate 607,714 downwards.
AGTGGATGGTCTGTTATTTCAGGCTTTGTCGAGATTGTTGCATTGCTGACCTTAAGCCAAACCTGTGCAAATCAAAGGCATCCTATCTGAAAAGACTGAGTGATGTGGTGGCTTGGAAAATCAGAGACAAATATGTAAAGAATCTTCAAACTGGCCTAAAATGTTTCTTAAACAGACCATTTACTTTACAGAAAATATTGCTGTTACTCCATTATGACTCTTCCAAATATTAAAAAATATAAAGGTATTTTCTCTGGCATGACTTGAGCTTTAGGCTATAGATCAAACAGGTTCATACATTTTTCTGGCCTCTTTTTTTTTAAAAAAATTGGTTTTTGATTGATTTCTTTTTATTCTCATCAACATCTACTCATATTGTATTTCAGTGTGGTCTGGCCAACAGTCTTGATACGGAGACAAAAATCTTTAGTCTTGTTTAACCAAGCTGGTGAGAAAGCTATATTTTCACCCTGAAGAGGGGGGCTGTCCTTGCAATATGCTATAGAGGTTTTGTCTCAAGATTTTCTGAAGTTTCTACACTAAATAAGTATTTAAATGCCACTTCATTGGCATTGAACTCTGTTTGAACTCTTTCTCTGGAGCTGCAACTAAAATCAATGACCAGCATGTAACAATCTTAATCCTCATTCTTCTAATGTACCTGCGTGTGGGATTACATGCAGTTACTTAAAACATGTTGCTGTTGGGTTTGATACTCCATAACTTTGTCCTTACAACTGTACAGCTGGAAAATGCAGCTGGTTTTTGCATTGCTGAAATTTGGCTGACTCTGCATCAGCATCCAGGCCTTTTTGGACACTGTGATAAAAATGCAACACTGCTCTGTTTTTATTATTAGTGGAGGTGCAAGTGCTAAAAATATGTCTTGCTTTCACAAGAATCTAAGCGCAGACAATGCTGCAGAGAGCTCCTTTCTGTCTGTGTCTCATTCGCTTGATCTATATCTGGAATTGAAAAGGGCCAGAAGGTTTCCACATAAATCTTTGAGATTTCTATGTTCCCTTCACTCTCAGCTTTGATATTCTTTCTTTAAAGAAAGTTAGGCCATAACTGATTTAGTATCAAAGAAAACCTCAAGTATGTGAAGTTGGATGTAGGTGATGCAGACAGAAGTTTGCACAGAGCTTTTAACAATAGTGGGAGGTGTGAACTACTGCCTTTACCTCTATTGAGTGTGAACTCAGATATTTAGCAGAGTTGTCTAGTTGAGTATATTAAGTATTTAATTCCTTAAAAAGAGTGAAAGTACTAGAGACAGCAGAGCTTGATGTGTGGTGGGAGGCATGTTATGTTGATGGCTCAAGTTAGTGGCATTTGGGAATTGCTTCTGATTGTTGGTGTTACAAAGGAGAAGTCCAATGCTAAACTTCATCGGGATAGGAACCAAAGAGTGGGGATTTTAGATTTTTAGGATCTCTGATATGTAGTTTATCCTGCAGGTAGAAAACCTGTCACACTTCATCCACATTCCTACTCTAACATTAAACAGAAAAGCATTAAAATACTTCCAAGTCTGAAATGAGACACTTCTTCCAAGAATCCGGAATTCTGGAGCGGTTGGTCGGGTTGGGTTTTTTCACCCTGGTGCCTTATCCCTTTCAATCCTTTTTGCTTTAATAAACTGTCTTGAACCTGATCAAACAGGATCATCTATACGTACGAATCCGTGGATGTGAAAGGTGAGGAAGGAAAAAATTACATCCACTTCACCTTGTTTGGGTCCTGTGCTGCAGTTGATTCTTTAGCTTAATTAAGTTAATGACTCACTGGATAACTCACTGCAATTGTTCAATTTTTTATGGTATGAAACTTTTCTACACTAGAAAAGTTCTTTACTGTTGATATTCCTAAAAAAAAAAAAAAAAAAAAGGCATTTAGCAGGTTAGGGCACTACTATGTTGTATGCACAAATCAGGTATGTGTTCCATAAAGCTGATTACCCAAAGCAGAGTTTGAATTCAGGAAAGAAATTTTAACTGTAGAATGGATGTTAAGTACTTTCCTAAAACTTAAAACCAGTTCTGCATTCAGACTTGTCTTTGCAAGAATAGAAGAAACAACAACAACAACAAAAAGCAAAGCAGAACCACTTTTTGATATACATGGTAAACATGGATGATATAGATTTATTCTACTCCTTTTCAGATTTGAAACCACAAGAGAGAGAATATTCTTTTCTTTGGTGGGATTGGAGAGCAGTTTGTTTCCTTAAAGTTACTGACAATGCTTGAGAAAAAGATTTGTTTTGTTTTGTTTAGAACCAGGGGCCAAGCAGTTGCAGAGTTTAATAACCCAAGACAGGGTTATTAAACAGATATATAGGCCATTTAGGACACTGGAACAAACTCAGAAAACCTAGTGAAAGAAAGAGGAAAAGTAGCTTTGCAATGGGCCATTAGACCACACAATAGGCAAACAACTATGACATGTCACTTGGAAGCCATTGCAATTTTCTTTCAGGCAAGTATGAGGACTCTGATGTGTAGACCTCCACCATTCCACAGTTCTTTCATTGGATTATAAATCATTCTGTTTGCCATCTCTTTTACCTCCATGTGATTTACAAATGTTTTTTTATTTTAAATCCATAACCAGATTTGAAGCTACATCTTCAGTGAAACAACTAATGAAGACAGAAGAAAAGCTTAAGTTTATACCCCTAAATACTGCAGTTCTCATGCAACAGTTGTTTGAGCCTGGCAATTGGATGGAAGAGGCAGGACTGCAGCTTTTGTCTTGAGGATGATTTGCTTAGCAGGGTTTCCCTGAGTTTACTGTTGATTTTCAACTGTTTCCAAATTCTTCATTCCAGAGCTTCTACCTGAAAAGTTCCAAGAAAATTTTCAAGAACTGTTAAATATGTATATATAGCTTCTCAGGAGGCTTCAAGAAATGAATGAGATTGATTTATTGTCACACTTGGACAACTAGTAAATGAATAAATTGTGCCAGTTCCAGGAGATCAGGAAAAGGTAAAGTAGCATCAAAGTAACCCTAAAATCTTTAGCTGAATGCCTGTGTGAGAACCTGTAATCCTCATAAAGGTCCTGTCCCAAAACTAATAGACTTATCTTTATCTTGCAAAAACAGTGAGACTGGGCACTGAAAGTGCGAAGAAAAAAAAAAGGCAAAGCCAGTCCTGAAATTTTGAGGCTGGTTCCATAGATCTTTAAAATTCTATTTGTTAGTTTTCTTTTTCCCTGCAATAGAAAGTTTCAGAGACACCCTGTTGCATTTTTCCCTCTTACAGGACATGAAATTCACTATATAATATTTATACCAGATAAACCTATTTATTTATTTTCCCCCCCTTTCAAAAATTGCTCATGTGATTGCTGTTACTCACAAAAAACAAAGATTAATTTCCTCTTACCTTGCAGGATTTGAAGGAAAAGTTTGTTCTGTTTGCTTACTCTATGCCTCAGGGAGCCTTCAGAGAGTTCTTTGGGATTTTGTGGTTGTGGTTGGTTTTTTTTGTTTGGTTAGTTAAGTTTAGTTGGTTTTTTATTAATGAAGTGAAAAAAGAAGAAAAGGTGTGAAAGAAGAAAAGTGGCGTGTAAAGGAATCTATTTTTAAGAAGTTAGAAGTGTTTTTCTCTTAACTCAAAGTATTCTTTTAGCTTTTCTCTTTAAAAGCATAAATACGTGTGCACGGACACGCTGCTGTGTTTAATACTGTATAGTAATGTCTTTTCCACGTCCTTCCTTAAGTTCTGCTATCTTGCAAAACTTGAGATATTTTACAGGGTGGGGGGAGTAAGAATCAGAATAAAAAGCATGCTAGATGCTGGTTGGGGTTTTTTTGTTACACTTGGAACATTTTGTCCAATATCAGGCGCGTCTGTGTGATTTCACTATCTGCTGCCTGGGCAATGGCAGGTACTCTGAGAATCTTGACTCTGTTCAGGAGGAAGCTGTCCAAGAGCACTGGGAGCAGGGCTAAAGGCAGCCTGCGAGCACAGCACGTAGGACCAAAACATCAGAAAGCTTTTGGAACTCTCCCTTGGAAGGGCTTGCGTACTCCAAATGCTAGACTTGTGGATGAAATATGACTCAGAGCACTGATCTCAGTAAGAATCAAGGAAATGGAAAATAAATTATGTGGAAGACTAATGTGTAATTAAAATTGTAGGGTTTTTTTTTTCAACAAAACATTGTTCTTAGAGCCAAGCAATAGTTCAGGTAACTGCTAAAGATTTACAGAGCATTTTTCTTGGCAATGAGTAGTAGGTTATTATTGTTATTCTCAAGCATAGTGACAGTTGTTCATAACAGCAACAGTCCTTTTGCGACTACTTCTATTGTTGCTTAGACGGGATCAGATTGGACAAGCATTAGAGAAGAAATGGAGAGAGACAAAAAAACTTATTTAATTCTGTCTGGCATTCCTCTCAAAGTGATCCACAAGAAGGTAAAGAATTTTTTTCTTCCATTTCAAGTATCCTAGAGATTAAGAGCCAAATCCAGTCATACATAATGGTGGAACTTGTTCTTTAAATATCTGTAATACTCTTGATAGTCTCCCAGCAGTTTTAAAGGAATAAGTGTGAAGTGAACATGTGGAGACTGTAAGTCAGGAGTAAACTCTTATGAACATACCAACATTCTTGACTGTTGCAGGTATTGGTATGAGGCATTCCAGAAGCTCTAATAATGACATATTTGGGGCTTGGCTGTGAGGCAATATCAACTGTGCTTCCTTCTCCTACATTGCCAGTTGTTCCACACCTGAATTTTCCCAGTATTTAGACTTTCATTTCCAAAATCAGTGAATTACTCTTAAGTACTCTAATGTCTCGACTAGGATTACACACTAATTACATGGCCGAGATGGGAGGAGAGCTGAGTATTTTGGCTCATTAACCCGCACTCTGATCTTTACACTGTGCTTGCCACTTCTATTAATTATGACCAAATCTTCATATTTATCAAAGCAGGTTGTTCCTCAGGTAGAATTATACTTGGAGATCTTTTACAGACATACCAGTATTTGGTACTGTTGGTGCAGTTCCCAAGGATGTGATGACACTTTGTTGAAAGAAAATAATAATTTTAGATTATTATCTAAAAAAAAAAAAAATTCATCATATTTCCCATCTGGGTCAGGTAGATAATAGTAATTTTCCCATTCTGGAGAAGAAGTAGTTCATGTGTGATAGCAAAGCTGGAAAGAACTTCCTTGAACTCAGCTCAGTCTGAGGACTCACTTGAATGGTGAATACTGGTTGTTTTTCTGTCACCTTGGGAACAGGTCCCTGAGCAACCTGGTCCAGCATCAGTCAGCTGGGCTTTGAACAAGTGTTGCACCAGATGAAATCCTGAGATCTGTTATTTTCTATTGTTAACAGGAGCAGAATTAGATTTCCAGTTGTATTGTCCTGTCTTATAGTTCCTCTTAGTAGTCCTCTTCAACAAAAAATTACTTTCAGGATTTTAAAGTGTTTAGGCAATTCTAAGCTTTTTTTTTTGTCTTGAAACAAACAGTCTTTTTGTCCGTGTTTCCCTGAAATAGCATTTACTTATCTATTAGTAATGGATTTTGAAAATGTATGAGTCATCATTAACTCAGTTTCATTAATTTCACCATGATTATTTATTATTGTTATTTGTAGTTGAAAATAACCAAGCAGCTGTGACAAATTTGGGTAAGGAAATTAACTTGACATTCTTTTGCTCTCCAAGTGTGTTGTAACTGTGTGTTGACTTTGGTTTTTTAACTTCTTTTTTTAATCTGTCATGTTTTTCTTAATACAATGCTGTATACTGAAGAAAGAAAGATTTATAAGAGAACTTCCAGATCAAGCTCAAAGCTTCAGGCTTCAGGTTTTCTGGCTACTGCATACAGGCCTTGCACGGGTAACTTAGGGTTGCTCATACGTTTCAGACTGGTGCAAAGCAGGGATATCTTGATAAGTGCCAATCAGTGTTTTTGCTGAGCTAAAGTATCAGAGGAGGACAAGTGTAACTATGGGAGCTTTGGAACACAGCAGCACATTTATTTCAGGTACAAACTACAACCTTATCTTCACATGACATCGCCGGATTCTGCTAAAACTATCGCCACGCCAGTACTGTGAATGTAAGAAGCAAGGCTTTTATTTCAGGAACTGTATTCCAACCTGTTCAGAACCTACTAGGACAAGTGAGATGGAATTAATAATTACTGTAGTTGTAGAATCGTTGTCTGCAGTGGTGATTTCAGTTTTGCTTACACAAACAAATCACACCACCAGTCGTAGAAGTGTAGGGGTTTTCTTAGAAAATTTCTGTGGTTGAGAATGTGAACGTGGATTGGCTCTTACACCCAAGAGGGTGCATTTTCAGAGGTTTTGCATGCTCATAGGGCTTTGACTTCTAATCCAAATGAATTTTTGTATGATTTTAGAATTAAGATGACCATAGCATATTGCCTTAATATAAGAAAAGGAGAAATGTGAATTTAAAATATGTTCCATATTTTATTTTATGTTCTCACGTATGGCCTTATCAACACCATCAACAGAAATGCACAGATTTAAACCATTGAGAAATCTGGCCTCCTATTTCATTGACTTCTTTTTAAGCCTTTCAACAGTGGGAGACAAAATGTGTTCAAGTCAAAAATATTCCCATGGGTTCTGTGGCAAAGTGGCTTTTCCTAGTATTATGAATGACACAAGTTTAATATCTGGCAAGAAAAAGTACATGTTTATACTAGGAAAATTATCTCTTGCTGATATTAAATGTCAGCAGTATTGCAGCAGAATCCCAGATGAATGTGGGTTTGCTGCCAGCATATACAAGGACAAAATGTTCAGAACCATTTTGGGAACTGGCATTAATCTGGCACGGTCTGCACTTAGCTTGCAGTCGCATCCATCCGAACCAGCAATAAGTAATTTCTCCCATGTAAACAAAGATAAAGAGAAGAAAGTGATCTGAAGTTATAGGAGTAAAGCAGGAGAAGTGTTGATGCAGAGTCCAGTTGCTTAATAACAAACCAGTGAAGCAGCTGCCGAGAGGGAGTGATTGCCCTCCCAGAGCTTTCTGGGAGTCTGCAGACACCTTTACACATTCTGAAGTGCTGTGAATAATAGATCGCTACGTGTGGTTTTCTAAGCTGTTAAAATGGTCACATTGAAGCTTCCTCTAAGTTTTGAAGTTGTGAGTAGTGCTTACCTTAGCATATTATATTTTACATAAATGCTGCATAGCATGAGAAACAGAATGAAGATCCTCTAGGGAACAGGATGCAGGCAGCTGGCAGTGAATTGAAACTGGTGGTTGAAGGATTATCTCAGGATTAGTGTAGATGGCTCTTGTAGACTTGACATTTTGAAGAAACTCAAGGAAGGGTGTTGAATGGGGCAGAGGGCTGGCATAGAAGTTTCAAAATGCTTTGTGAAACGCACAGCACTAGAGAAAACTGCAAAAGACTTGCAGATACAAAATGAAGTCACAGGCACCATGATAACGCGTGGAACAACTGTCAAATGCTCAATAACATGCAGTGGAAGGAATAACTCTAACCAATTGTGTAAATTGGCTGTAAAACAGGAAAAAGATGAAGTATCATTCATGATGAAGTATCGACTCGATGAAAATAATGAAATTATTTGTTCAATATCAAGCAGCAATCAGAGAAGCAAACTACCTGTGTAGGTGTTTGAAGAAAGGGCCAGAAAGCATTACTGAGCTTGTAATGTTTTAAGTTTGCTGCAGCCACACCCATGCATTATGAGGAAATGAGAGAGGATCAAAGTTACCTCAAGCCCCAAAAAGACACATGTAAGAGGGAAATAGGACTGTGACTGTTGAAAAGAAAAGGCCTGACTGGTGCGTTTGTACTGGTGTGCTCTGAAATAGCCCACCTGTGTTTCTTTTCACCTTTTCTATAACACATGAGCAAGAACATTCTTGTAGATTGGAAAGCATTGCTTTTAGAATGGCTTTTTTTCTTCTTTTTTTTGTGCCAGAGCAATAAAGCAATGAACAGTAAAACTTGTCACTGTCAGATGTCAGTGAGGCCAAAAGAACTGCTGGATTCTTGTGCTCCTCTCCAAAGCAGTATCATTAGTCGCAGCAGGAGGAAAAATAATAGCAGATCTGGCTGGACTAATAGCCTGATTTACAATAGCAATTCCTGTATTTCAAAATCCCGTACGAAGTGCAATGTGATGATATTTCTATTAGTGTTAGATACAAATAGTACTCCTGAAGGAGTCAACTTCCCTAAATTTAGTGCACATATCAAGCATTTGTTTAGGGATAAATCCTAGCCCATTCAGTATACTGCCAGTTCTTACCAAAAGACCATAATATCGAAATGTTTGTCTTTGAAAAGCAAGTATCTTCCTTTAAACAGTATTCCCTTAAACTCTACAAAGCAATTATTCTTTCAAACTCCAGGTCGCTATTCATCTTATAAATAGACTAAAGCTTCACAGTATTTTAGGGCAGTGAGTTATAGATGCTCAGTTTTTAGAAGACTATAAATAAGGATGCTCTGCAGTTGAATAACTGCCACTAATTTCAGGGCAACTGAATTTGATTCACTGGTGCTATTGCTGTCTTTACTGATCAATGTGGGTGTTTCGTTGCAATTTCTTGAGATGCAGTTGGGTTTTAATTCTTATATTGTTTCTGTGAGAACAACACTGCATGCTTATTCTTGCTAGAGCTGAATGGAAGCCAATGACTATGGATTTTGAGTCTTACAGAATATTGTCTGTGACTTTGGCTTGTTTCAACACTGGACAGGGTTTGAGAACAGTTTTTCTCCCTGTTTGCTGTACATATTCATAGCTACAGAGAGAGCATTTTATTGTCAGGAAGTCGTCATCTGTTGGGTCGAATTACAAACAGGGTAATGATTCTTTGTTGTTTAAGTTCTTGAAAGGCTTGACATCATTAACATTCTTAGAATGACATGTATCATAAATCACAACATAGGAAAATTAGAGGGATTCACTCACGTACATGTAATTTCAACTGCAGGGTATACAAATACATTGATGTACTTATGCTCTCCCCAAACAGTTCTTTTTTGTGCTCTGATGGCCAGCACAAAGTTCTCTGATATCCATGATTTCTCTGTCCTGATCCTTATGTTGACCAGAATGAAAAAGGATAGGAGTTAAAGGAAAGGAGGTATAATTGCAGCTCGTAGGTGTCCCAGCTGCTCCTCAGAGACCCTGTAGTGCTGTCACGCAATATGCTTTTCTGACTCATGCCAAAGGATCAGTACACGAGTAACCCCAACTAGGAACAAACTAGAAGTTATTCATTTCTAAATTGCATGGAAGGAAAAGGGCCAGTGAGTCACTTCTGAAATTCTGGCGTGGTCAAGATGAATTATGTCATTTGTACTTGGTCACTACACAATGCTTAGTGTAGAAACAGCTGTGTCAAATATGCTAGGAAAGAAACCAGTGTTTTGGAGCTCCCAGAAGGTCTAAATATGTTCCTTTCATCTTCTGGTAGTGACAGTGCTCTCAAAAAGCCAAATTCTCTGACTGAGAGAACGAAATTTCCTTCCTTCATAGCTAGAAAGCTACTGCAAAGGAGAAAGAATAATGTGGTTTCAAGTTTTAATATGAAAATAAATAAATAGCTTGAATGGCAATAAGGTAGATTCTACTTAGTTTTGCTTAATGCTTAGTTAGGGATAATGTACTATTTCTTTGGAAGAGTGTATTATCTCTATCACTTGGGCTCTTAAGTACAACTCTAACAAGCAGCTGCCAGGTAGATCTGATCCTGCTGTGGGACAGAAGAGAAGTCCCCAGAGTCCCTGGCCACGAGCATTTTCTATGGCTCTGTGATTACAGGATTCATAGCCTCTGTGGGTTTGGTTGTTCTTTGAAGTAGAATTATTGGGCAACTTAATAACATAGACACAAACGAAGACATTAGAGACACAAGTAGTCCTACAAATCAAGAGATTAAGAAAATTATAGCTATTTTGATTAAATATAAGAAATACAGTGAGATTGAAAGGACAGTATAGAAATAGTTTAGTCTGCATTTGGGTGCCAGAATGTCTGCACATAAGCTTTTGGGAATTACTTCTTCTCGCTGTCCATAGCTGATACTTACTAACTCCAGCTGTGACAAAATTCTCTCCTTAGATTAATGACATTTAGACCAATTCCAGGAAAGAGGATAATTTGGAAGTGAATTTAATATCTGTTGAAGACGAGGCAAAGAGTTAGTCAGCCTAAAATGTAGGGTAGTTTTACTGGCAAAATTAAACGGTTGCTCCTGTTCCTTAAGACTTAAAAGCTAAAATGTACTTCTTGTGTAGTATGGGAACAATTCGGGTGGGCAGAGGAATGGCCCATCTCCATCAATGTTTTCTGTCAGTGGATTTTTATTATATGTCTGAGTAGGGCATAATGCTGCACAATTTACAATGGTACTGAGGGGCTGACTTGATGACTTAAGCTCCTGTAGTGTATTTTTCTTCAGAAATAGTGCAAGATATATACCAAATTTTTCAAGGCACATTTCAGAATGTGACTTGAAAAATTTGATATATATATCTTGCAATATCTTGAATAATCTTCAACTGATATTTAGCATTATTTTTGTACTACAGGGCTTGAGAAATAACTTCTGGCTTGAACATAAAGTCCATGCTAATTTTTGATCAGCTTTATCTTCACACATCGTAACTTTGATAACAAGTCAGAGTACAGGAAAAATGGGTCAGATGCTTACTTGGCCAGTGCTGAGCAGAAGTTTGCTTTTGAAAGCCTTATTAGAACGGTGTGACCTGACAACAAGCTTCACATCTCTGGCCTGGCAGTTGTGGGGAGGGGATAAGTGATGCTATTTCCCCCTTGATTGCTGAACATTTCTGTGACCCTGCCTTAGGGGTGAATGAGCACGTTATTGACTCCTAAAGCAATGCACTGGAATCAAGCCAATGTGTGGGAGTTAGAAACAAACCTGCTGAAATGTATGGACTGACAACAGCAGTGAACTTCTTTTTTTTTTTTTTTTTTTTTTGTTTGAAAACAAAACAAAAATCAACAACAGTTCTGTAAAAGAACAAAAATTAAAGCCTCGAGTGTTTATGTGTTTATGGTCCTGTGACAGTGAGTATCCACAGTCATAGAAGAACAGGGAGAATGAAGGAATGACTGTTGGAATAAATACTGAGGAGGGAGCTTGAGCAAACTAGAGGTGATACTCGCATCCACTCTGGGCCAACACTGGCCATGTGCCATAGAAGGTGAAACTGTTAGAACAATTTATCATATTAATAACAAATCAGGCCAAATTTATCTAATCATCTTTTCATGATTAAAATATGTCTGGGCTCCTTTTTCCAAAACTACAAGGATTGCAGCAACATCAAGATTAGGAATAGACTCTGTGTCTGTGTATATACCTGTGTATGTATGCATCTATTTTATTTCTCTTTGAGCATTTGCCCTTATGAGAGAGAGTATGTTGTGAGAAGGGAAAAAGCATCGTAGGAGTAAGTAATGGAGACTACTAAACAAGAGCTGGCAGATGATGTTGGTGCCCTGAAAAGCTTTCAACTAGGACCTTCTATTTTTATTTTTCTATTTCAAGCAGAGTGGTGGTTGTTCCAGCTGAGCTGGCAGAAGCTTTTAGACAGCATCAGACCTTGGGTGAAAAGCTGTCCTTGGGAAATGACGTAGCTTCTAAGTAATACATATTCCAAATCTTGCCTGATAAAATACAGGCCAGTAAATTTGTCAAAAGTGTGTATTTTGTAAGTTATTCCAGGTTACATAGAGAACATTTATGCTGTTGCAGGGTCTGTTAGAGCAGGTTGAGTTCCATGTTGTATTTTTTATCTAGTCAGCTAAGCAATATATCAGGAAGATTTCTGCACATGACCATTAATCTTGCTCTGCCCTGTGCAAGGCTCCACAGATGATCTTTGCTGGGTTATCCTGTATCTTCACAGTGAAACAAGTGAGGAGGCTGTAGGTTTCTTGGCAAATGAAGACCCCTAAGCTCCTTCATATGGTGTACATCAGTCTACTGTGACTACCAAGCAGAAATGTTTGTAAATCATGTGTATTTAGGTTTTGTTTAGGTTTGGTTTTTTCTTTCTTTTTCTCTTTTTTTCCCAGATATTTCTATCTGATGTCAGCAAAGTTCAAAAGACCTCATTATTTTTTGGGTTATCAAAAGTTTATGATTAATTTTCTTCTGCCTGCTGCTGAAGAAGTTCTTTTAGAGCTTGCTTTTACCTTGTGCCAACAGTAATCCCGGAATTCCAAAAACTCTCATTATTTGCATTTCATTGCTTTGATGAATTGTACTTCACAGTTTGAATCTTGATACTCCTCTGTGTTACATTTGGGTTATCTTAGCAATCAGAAGAAGGCTGGGTTTGCACTTACGTATTTTCTTAATAATCACTATCTTCTATTAAGAAATAGATTTTATTAAATGTATGAAAACTACTGGAGGGGAGGATCACTTTCATTCTCTCTTCCTTCCCCAACCTCCTTTTCCCCCAACTCCTTTCTTTCTAGAGGAAATAGTAGGACAAAAGTGAGAAAACGAGAAAAGTATAGGAAAAAAAAAAACAAACAGGAAACTTAGTTTTTCACTATAACTTTAACTTCTTTGGAAAATCCATCATCTCAAACCTATCAACTTTGCCCTAGGGATTAAAACTCCCAGCTTTTCTGTCCAGCTCCAGTCAGAGATTGTGAGGGAATAAAATTTGTCTTCCTACTGAATGGGCCCAGAAGTGGATCTCTGGCCAACTAATTATTTCATAATCTGTCAGGAAATTCTCTAGATCTCCAAGTATGCAGAGGATTGTCTCATCCAGACCCAAATGCCCTGGCTGAACAGCTTCATATTTTTCATTGCACATACTGGGGAATTGCGAGTTTGTGCAGGTAGGAAAACAACCATTGTAGTTGACTCCGAGTTCCTTCTGCAGATCATCTCGAGGATGTGTCGGAACCCTCAGCTCTGCAGAGCCAGGCTGCTCTAGCTTCACTGCTGCTCCAGCCGGCAACATCCATTGTAACCTGGAATCCCCAAACACACAGTGCCCTGGGAGCATGGGAAGCAGAGCGTTGTGCTCATTAAGATTTAAAATCTCTCTCAGCCTCTGACAGATCTCTGGACATTGTAATGCATTTTCTATTTCTTTCATCTAGCGCACACCTTCAAGTGGAGGTTATGATTTGGCTCTCAGTACTCGTGCTGACAAACTGTGCTTAGACCCTGACTGACTGTACAGACAGTGTCTGTATAACAAAGAGAGAGGTGGTTTATTTCTACTTTCCTCAGAGTTGAAAGTACATCCCTTATTCCAATAGAAAAGTAAACTAAACTTTCAAGAGGAAGGCCATTGAAGAAAAATAAATGGAACTATATTGTTTTCTTAAAGATGTATATTGAACCCAGGACAAATATGACATAAGGTAGGCAAGATGTACAAATGTTTCAGTGTGCAGGATGGAATTTAGGGAGTTGGTTAAGTTGTCTCTGGATGTGAGCTGCAAAATGCTGCAAGAGATTGCTAAAGAAATACTGGAAGTAAACTACATAAAAATATGGAAAGTAATGACCAAGTGACCTGTAACAATTTTAACAGCCCATAGGAAAAGGTCTGTTTTGCTTCAACCTGCCTGGTAGTTATGTAAGCACCAAAACCACTGTGTATTATCTGAGATGCTGGACTGGAGAACTGTTGCTTTGTAGGAAAAGAGATTGTTAGCACAGGCATTAAGCAGAGACAACTCATACTGGTTGTTGTGTCATTTTAGAATATGGTAGTTTCCTGCTGGATCAAGGGAATTGCAGCATCTTATCACAGAATGATATATCAAAAGTAGTCTTCAAAACTTTCATAAGATGAAAAATCTATTTTGACTTCAGGTAAAAGTATCTAATAATCTCTCATGTGAAGAGCTACTTTCATGTGACTGTAGTTTTTTCTGTTCCTATACACACTGCCTGCCTTTTAACCTGCACAGCTGAGGCTGTTTCAATAAATGAGTTTTACTCTGTTCTTTGTTAACCAAAGCACAGTGATGTTCCATGGATGCAGATGGGGAACTCTTGCCACCCATGGATGCAGCTTAGACTTGACAGATAAGACCAGAACAGGCAGCAATCATTACAGTTCTTTGCACTGGTCTCTTAAAGAGACTGGGACAACTGGGCAGGTTCTTTTTTTTTCAGACAGAAGTACATGTGCCTTCCCTATTGGTATGATTCTCCTGACTCAGTGGTGACATTGGCATTAAACATTATCTCATAGCTCTCAAGGTCCTGAGGCAAGGCTGTTGGTGTGACTAAAGAAATTTCATTCACAGCTTATCGGAGAAGAGTAAAATGCCAGATTCCATCAGAAGGAGCAACATTTAGTTAACCAAAATGAATGACTTGACAGGTGGAGATACCAGAACTAGGAAAACAACTGTGCTCTTTTGAGCCCTGGGGAATAGGAACTCTTATAAAATCATGAGCCCATCTTTCTGCCTAAAACGACTACTTGAGAGTCGAATATAAGCTGTTTCTTGCTTGCAGTATAAGGGTCCGACCCAGCTGCCTAAAATCCACATGGTGTTTTATCATTGATCTAACTCCAGCTTAGATCATCTCACATATTGAAAGATCGTATACACACATAGACGGTAAATGTTATCTAGATTGATTTATTTGATTATATTGATTACTCTCACATCAATATGTGACTGCTACATATGACTTTACAAGACTGCTTCTTCATTCCCATAAAATCTCAGAGTAGAAGTTTCTAAGATGTTATCTGTTCACGATTTAATAAAATGCCATGTAAATTCTCGCTTTTTGCTTTCATTTGTGAAACGTGTGCTGAAACCATGTGTGTGTGCATGGATACATACACACAAAATTCAAGAAAAGAACCAGCTACTCAAGCTGGAATGTGAATAATGACTGATGTAGTTAAGTGCAGGCTTTCCCCAGATGTTTGATTGTACACATGGGGCAGGCTTCATTAGAGATGAATAGACAGTACATAAAATGCACACTTTTCCTCCCCCATTCCTCTTGTTTATCTGATTTTGTAGAAGGATTTTAATTAACCCCACAGTACTTCAATAAACTGCAGGAATTGTAAAGTGAATATCCAGAAACACTACAGATAGAAAAAATTGCTACAGAGATATAAGGTTATGCTTTTGTTCTTTTGTGCCTGTAAACACATCTGTTCAAAACTTCTTTTCTTCTCTGTACAGCTGAAAGGCATAAGGGAATATTTCTCATGAAAAAAATTAGCAGTGCCTACTTCAAAGAATTTGGGAATTAGAGATATTTAGATATTGAAGAGTATTGCATTCACTCCATAAACATCTCTAAGTTGCTTTTCCAACATGAGAAGTGCTTTCCATGACAGTACTTCTATCTACTTCTTTATAGAATGTGATAAACTACCTAATCTGAGGTTCTCAGTGTGTGTATATCTATAAAATACCATTACATGTCTAACTGTCCTGCTGGACAGATGCTGATATTATGTCGATTATGTTTTATGGGAAGGTAGGTCGGTGAAGCAGAGTTTGGGTGTCTTAATATGCAGTATGTATGTGCATTAGAGTAAGTCTAAACTGGGGTGTTTCAAAAACCCTGGTCCTCTTCCATCCTTTTGTGCTTGCCTGTGCTTGTCCCTTGTTTCAAGGGCTTGACGTCTGTGGACCATCTGCTTGAAGCGAGCTGAGCTCTGTTTACATCATGCACAAAGAAAGGCAACATATGAAGTCTAGTTTACTATACTATCCTCATGTTAACCTTTAAATGAAATAAGATATATTCCCTCTTCTCTCCATCCACTTTGTTTCTCCTTTCATTTCACTGTAGCAAATAAGTTAAATTTCATTCAAATTTTAGAATCAACAGCTTTTTTGAGAGGCCAAAAAAGGGTGTGTTACTTCAGAGGGCAGGCAAGAGAACAGGCAGCTGAGAAGCTGCAGCCCAAGTGCTTGGTGAGAGGGATTATCACCGAGGCCAGTCTTTGGCTGTGGAGATTCCAGCTCTGCCTGGGCCAGGCTTCCTGCTGCCAGCTCGTTCTTCTGCTGAGCCTGGCCAGGGAGCAACCTGGAGAGAGCTGGCTCTGCACAGCTTGGGGAGAGAAACACAGCAAGGCTGGATGGGCTGTGCCACCCAAGACTCTTAATGCGGCTCAACAACGCTCAGTGCTGGATCATCCCAGGGAAAAGACTCTTCCTGCTGTGAGATACCTGTTATTTGTGTCAGGTGTTTGGAGGAAGGCAGGAAGAAGATTATAGTGACAATCTATTTTAAAAGTGTAAGTAGGGATAAATAAAGAGGGGGGAAAAAGACAGAATTTTAACAATTCACTACATCTTAATGCTTTTTAAGAGCCCAAACTGAAATAAAAGGAAGAGAGTGTTTTGTACAGTAAGTCTTTGGCAGTTGCAGTTAATCAGACCCAATTAAACTGTTGAATATTAGACAGTTAGAAATTATGCATCCTGTAGTTGTTAGATTTTATATATATATAAATTTATGGTGTGAATCTCTAGCATAGAAAATATATTCAAGTCTGTTAGGATTTTTTCTAGTTACTCTGCTGGTAAACTTTTCAAGAGTAAACCCTAGGCTAGACTTATTAGATGAGGGATTATTTGTGAGTTATATGGAATATGTCTTGGTTTCTTGTCCCAGAATGAACCCTTGTTTCTACAGAAGACAGTGAAATCTTGCTCACATTGTGCTCATAGGGATTTGGCTGTAAAGATTACTTCTCATGGTGTAGGAAGTGTGTTACAGAGCAGCTGGATAGTCTTGGCCATGACCATTTATGTAAAAGGCTAACTTGTACATATCCTCCCTGAAATGCTGTGTGCATATGCCTCATCCTAAAAAAACCCCTTCTTTTCAGAAAGAGAAATTGAACATGTTCATTTTCCACTGTCCTGTCTTTTTCTCTCTTTAATAACCTAATAATTCAGTCAGTACATGATGTTCAATTGCACTTTTATTCTTCTCAGTGCAGAATGGAAATCTTTACTCTATGAGGTCTCACACCCTCCAGTAAGAGTAAAAGATGATGCAGATCTAATAATTTTCAGGGAGTACAGGAGAGGGGGCCGCCACAATGTTTTTTTTTCATGCTATTCCTCATGCATTGGAAATGTTTTCAGTATAGACCAATGTTTTGACACAACATTTGCCTGCAGATCAGCACACAGGTTGCCTGTGGTCCAACTGTTTTCATGAATCAGGGGGAAAGCATCTAGGCATGTTCACTGTACAAAAAGGCAAACCCCATAGCTCAGTACTTAGATAATCCATAAGCCTTTTATTTATTTTTGGTAAACAACTCTCTTCTGCTTCAAATTAATATCCTGATTGAGTTGCTGATACAAATGTTAAGCTATTTAGCATCAAGTTGCCAGCAGACAGCATGACAAGAAACTGATAGGAGTGTTCCTGCCAATGACTTGCTTTCAAGTGTCTGATCAGAGCCATAGCACAGTCTCGGATCTCTGGATGTTGTTTTTCAGGTTAGACATTCAGAAAGTACTTGAGTAAAGATTTTCTCAGGGGCAATGGTTTTCAGATAATTTTAAGTTCAGCCAAGAATCAGTAAATCAGGAAAGAAGGTAATTTTAAAGAGAAAAGTTGTCTGGAAACAACCTCTATTCCAAGCTAGATGTGCGAGTTCAGTCTGTGCATGTGTGTCTGATATAGGGGCAGTGGTGCATACTGGAGTAAAGGGACAAGAAATAATGAGTATAACTTAGATATTACTACTTGACTTGCATTCCTGGAAATATGGCTTGAGTCTACCAAGCTCTACCTGCCATTGCCAAGGGAGAGTATAGCTAAGTGCCTTAAAAAATATTTGAGCTCCTGTCTTCTCTGATGTAGTTATAGTCAACCCTCATTATTTTCTTGGTTCTTCGCTCAACCTGTTCTGTTGAGAATAAAAGACTAGAAATTTGGGCCCGATTCAGGCAAACACATAGGAACATTTAACACTGAAGAGCTTTTCTAGTGGAAGAAATGCCTGATTTTCCCTCCAGAGCAAGGAAACAATCACTTCCTCCATGTACTTACCTTCACTGTAGCATCCTGACACTTTTGTACTGGATCAAGGCTTTCCTGTGCATAACACAGGGAGAAATGTGTGCTGGTGCTCATTTGGTGACACTTGTGACTGCCAGTTGGTAGAGCAGTGTACTAAAGCAATGACAATCCTGCCACGGAGTGAAAAATAATAGTACTTTCCTAAAGTATATTAGACCTACTTCTAATGTACTACATAGGAATGATTTCACTGAAATAAATTACACTGTTTTAATTTTCAGACTGCTGCAGATAAGAAAAGAAAGAGGCATAGCATGTGGCTAGTCGTAGCTGAGATTTCTTGAAGAAAAAAACCAAGATTCATGGCTAAATTTGCATTGCTCCTATGGAAGGGGAAGGAAAACTGGTAAGTCTAAAATTAAAAAACCCCTTTGAAACAGTATTTCAGCCCATAATCAGTAGTGTTCTGACATGTGTTGGCAGGAATAGCACTGAGGTGACAAAGAATCCGGAGTAAATCAAGCAAACAGCATGAATTCCAACTATCAATCAAAATCCAGATTTTTTTCATTTCATGACCAAGCAATTGCATCACTATTCAAAGGACTTATTCTTGTGTCATGTATGTTGCTTTAAGTAAATTAGCTCTGGGAACCCACCTGGGAGGAAAAAGAGAAAAAAAAAAAACCACCCAACCAGAATATTGTTAGAAGGTTTATCCAAAGTCAATATTTATGAAGTCGTAACAGCCCAGGAGGAATCCATGCTGTTTCAGTACCACAAGCAGTGCCATTGCTTCCACAGTGTTTTTTAGAGTTTCACACCTCTGAATCAGCAAATAACTTCACAAAGGCAGCTAATGTGCCAGGGACTTGTCTAGCCCACGTGGTTCATATTCACTGCCTGGAAGGGTCAAAGCTCATGGTCAAGAACAATTTCCTCAGTATCATCCTGTAATTCTCAGGAACTCACACTGCTTAGAAGACTCATTTGCAAGATCTCCATCATGGGAAGAAATGCACAGATTTGTGATGAGAGAGGAGGTGCGGAGTGTGGGTTCTTCCCCCCATCTTTGTGGTGCTGAATGGAGGTGGTTGTCCTGGCTTAGAGCTTCTCACTGGAAGCTTCTGGCTACCTCTGCCCATGGAAGCAGGCAGCACTACATGTTTGCACTGCAAGAACTGGTACTAATACTTTCCTGTTGATAAATCCCTGATGTAGGATCATCTTGAGGGAATTGGGTGTTTGTAGCTACTCTTCAGCATATCCCATTCTTTGTCTCATAGGTGCTTTTCAGCTAGAATACAGGATGTTCTCAGTCTTAATCATAGGGCTTTGTAATTATCCCTTTGCATCCAGAGGAAATAAAAATATCTTAGGCAAAGTTTGTTGGTGACTGAGCATCTGCGTTTCTAACCCGTGAAAAATGCTGAAATCCATTATTATTTCTAAGTTCCAAGAGTTGGATTCCTACCTCTTTTCCATGGCAGGATTAAGCATTAATAGGCTTGCTGCCTAGAACCGTGCCTTGCTTTCTGGCTGCTTGTTTCTGAACAGCTTGGGCACCCTTAGCTCCCACTTATTATCATATATCTAGTTGTTCCCTAAAAGGTTTCGGACCAATGTTTTGGTCTAAATCTCCAGTTGTTTAACAGTTTTCAATAGACCTACAGCTGTGCATAGCTATTTTCAGAGGAAGTTAGGTTTTAAACAAACAATTCAGATCTCCCAGCTCTTGCAGTGGGCAGGTCCATTTGAAGAATGCCTCTCTGATGGCAGACAGACTGCACCCAATATTGTGCCAAGTCACTCTCCATTTGTAAATATTAGAATGTGTTGTAGTTACAGATACAGTAAAATAAAGAAGGTTTAAATTATGCAGCTGAGAAACACCAAAGGAAAATAAATGTAAAACAGCACATGATGTGTGTGCTGTAGGTCTCTAGTCTTGCTATTAGATAGTAAAGATAAGAAACACAAGCTAAAAGGGTCACTCAGTTGAATGATTCTCATGTTTTCCTAAATGCCTATTTTTGCTTCACCTAAATCTGTGTAATCTTCTGCTTCTCTTTCACTCATATTTTCTGCTGTGAACGTGTTTTACAAGGAAGGCTTGAGCAGGAAACATGTGTAGACAGGTTATTTGATGTCAGTTTCATAACACTAGTTCTAAAGGACTAAAGATGGTGATTAGCAAAAGGCGATGGAAGAAAGTAATGAGTATGTCCACATAAAGACAACTGAGCAAGGGACGTGGTCCGTGTAGTTGTACATGACCTGGCTGGTGCTTACCCAGAACATGGAGGAGTCCTTCAGTGTGACGAAAGAGAAATACTTGGTATGGAAGACGGAGGGCCAAGCCCTTCTTTTGTTTGGCTAGAAAGTCAACTTGTCCTGCTGTGCTGTTGGGAAGTTTTCATTAAGGAGGAGGCAGTGGTACCAGAGACCAGAGCAGCTGCAGGTCCCAGGGAACTGCCATTCCTGGAACTTGCCCTCACATGCAAAGTACAATAAGTTTAAAACAGGCACGTTCTCCCATTCTGTAATGTGGCTTATTAATTCAAAAACTTTTATGCGTCTCTGCTGTTCTCAGGCAAGGATCTGACAGGAACTGTTCATCTAGCACTGGGGAAAGGCGTGGATGAAGACATAAACTAGGCTTTTCTGAAAACAGTTTCTGAGTGTGAACTACAAAACACTGCTGCTGCTCAGGATACCTAAGCTGCAACTGAGTTGGCTACTATTATTTTCCTTTGGTGTCAGGTACTCTTTCTACTAAGTACTCCTGCTTAAAGAGTAACAGACCAAGGGGTGAAGAGAAAACTTGTAAAACTATCCTGTCTTTCTTTTTTCTGTTTGTTTTTGGGGTTTGCAATAGTGATTTTTTCCCCCAAAGATCTTTAAATCTAATGCTTGTATAAAAGGCACTTTCCAAGGCTTAACCGTGCCACTGACCTATGCTGGACATGTTGCAAATTGGACATTGTCTTCTGTATACTAGGCTGCAGATTTCTAACTCTTTGCAGTGTTGACGCCTGCTCTCACAAAGAGAAGGAAATGAAGCAGAAAGATCCCACTGCGACAATTAGTGGCTCACAGAGAAGTATTGAAACAAATAATAAGTGGCTGAAACAATTCAAGGGAGGGAAACTCTAGCTTCCTACTCTACCACAATCTAATCTTCTTTCTCAGATTCTCTCTTTCCTTATCCCAATGGGGATTTTCACACACTTTCATTCCCACTGTTAGTGTGAAATGATTCTTTGTGACCAGCCAGCAGCAGTTTAGTCCTGCAGTGCTGTTCTACCCTCTCGTCTGTTGGCCAGTCTTATCATTTTATGCTGTACTCTGGACTGAATTTTTCAAGTAGCACTAATGTCTTGTTCCCAAGCTGCTGTATCACAAAGAATTTTAATGAAACCAATTGAAATAGATTCCTCCTCTTTCGCTGAGGCAGCTGGCCAAAGAACTGGCTCATGGGCAGGGAAGTCTTTCAGCTTTGGAAGTAAAAATACCCCAGTTTCCCTTGTATCTCAAAGGGGAATCTTTGCAACTTGCTAGGTGAATAGTGCTGGTGGCTGTCCCTGCGCTCACTGAAGGAGCCGGGGTGTGACTGAATCACCATGTGCTGAACAGATGATCAGGTAGGTTAATTCGTGTGGTTACATGTAGATGTGGCACTGGTGAATGGTTCAGTGGTGGGCTTGGCAGTAGTGGGTTTACAGTTGGGAGTCGATGATCTTAGAGGTATTTTCCAGCCTAATGATTCTATGATTCCTGTCCTACTCAGATCTCTCTTTGCTTGATGAGTTCGTACCTCCCTCAAAAGCATTATTTTCTGCAGCATCTTCTGGTAACACATTATAGCTTTAAACAAGCATTTCCTTTGTGAGTTACTGCAATTACATTTCATCTCCTATGCGATTTAATCTCCTATGTGAATGCTGTTTTCTTTCAAGCACTTATGTTTTGCTCTCTCTTTAAAAGAATGATGCCATTTCACATTCCCCTTGATGTCCATCTCTTAGCAAAAAGCAGCCAATAGCCTGAATATATTGGGTGGTTTTCATCAGATAGCCACGTTGGTTAAGTGAGACCATGAAAGACCTCAGATAACATTGCAGTACAATGAGGGGACTCGTAACTCTGCAGTTGTTCAGAACAAATTGAGTGTCAGCTGCTCTGCTGCACAGATAAGGGGTGGGAAGGATTGCTCCTCGCCCCCTCAGCAGCAGGACAACTTCCTCCTGCGCTGCTGGGAAAACACGATGCATGCTGTTCTGAGCAGTTCAGCAGCAGCAAGGGGAGGAGGAGATGCAGGGATGACAGACAGACTCTGCATTAGCTCTTGGGAGGGAGCAATCACTCCAAAACTCAAATAGCAGGCAAGAGGGAGGTTAGGGAAATTAAAGGCAGCAAAAGAGACAGGGAGGGAAAACAGTGACACGTGTATGTTCCTTGGCTTTTCAAAAGGCCTCCCTCGTGGTCTCTGCTTTAATGTACTCTTCTGATGCTGTCAGTGCCCAGCTGAACAGCTTTGGCACCTCCAGAGTGGAGGCTAATGCTGTTCAGCTGCCCTTAATTTAGAGCAAGTCTTCCTCTCCCTGAGGGCTGATAAAATTTGGTAGCTAATTTTCAGACTGGCACAGGTTAAGTAATCTTTCTTCGATATCAGGACTTAGGAATTGTCTCAAGCAGAACATTCCCACCACGTAAACTAAGTACAGTAATTAATTAATAATACCTTAGTACTTAGGTCTTTGGTCTTGAAAAGAACTCCTGTCTCTGGCTGCAGTTGTGTCTCTCCCCGAAGCAAACAGCAGTCATGCAATTGGCAGAGCAGGCGAAGTAGAATGTGTACTCTGCAGCAGAGATTAAAACTAAAATACTGTAACGTGCCAGAGCTAGTCTTGCTCACATGCTACCTGGCTTAGCAATTAGTCACTTATTTATGAACTTCATTAGATCATGGTCAGAGCAGCACGGCATTTGCTTCCTGAGAGATTGTCTACCACTGCCAAACAGGCTTCAGTCTAGGTTCTGAAGCACAGGTTAAGTTCTACCTGATACCAAACCACCTCATAACTCGGGAAGGACTGGCAGAATTCTTTCTAGATTAAATCTGTGGTTTCCAAACCCGTTTTCTTCCTACAAATGAGACCTCTTGGAGGTAGCATAGCTACCCTTCTCTTAGTGTTATAATGCAGCTTTTCTTTGCGTGTGAGAAATCTTTAACATACAGCTGTGTACAGCTGTCTTCTTGCAACCAATATCTGCCATGGTGCCTACAAGGCATCTGAAACTGCTTGGGAGTGCTGTGCTGTGGCAACTGCCTGGTGAACACACAGGAAAAAGGAAGTTTTCTGCAGCAGATCTGTTGCTTAGAGCCTGTATCTGTACATGAACTTGGGAATGGAGAAGAGTTTTTTGTGCAATGAATAGCACAGTCAACACATCATCTTTTACTGTTTTGTCTGGGTTCAAGTGTAATGGAGCCCAAAATGTTGGCAAGAAGAAACAACCTGTTTTGCTGTGCTTTAAAATAAATATGTTCACCTGGTTGGGCCAGTTCCAGCACAATAATAATGATAATAATGTGGGTTTTTTAAAGCATAAAACTAAATGTTGCAATGAACTGTTGCCAGTGACTATCTGGTTGTAAGGTTTAGAGCTCATGCTGGACACTTTATTGCTCTTTTCAGTGAAAATGCCCTTAGGGATCTTAGGTCCAGTACACTTAATATAAAGCAGGAACAGAGACACATTTCCAGGCTTTTTCCTCAGACGCTAACTCAAAAGTTACCAAGAGAAGATCCTCCTCATAGTCGCTTATCGGTGGTGTGCTTTTCACAGTGCCAGTGTATAACTGTCTCGGTTTCAAATCTCAGACTTTTAAGACAACACTGTCAGGACCACATATTATTTTCTAGTTGTCAGTATTGTTTCTGGAAGCAGATGGTCTTTCACCTAGCCAGTGAGCAGGGAGATGACAGTTGTCTCTCGCGTTTTCTTGTAGTGTCGGAGGGCAGCAGTATGGGGTGCCTTAGTGCCGTCGTCTCAAAGAGAGAAGGGCTGGAAGAACTGAAACCTGCTGGAGTACAATGTACTCATTACCCTGCTCTGGCCGTGCAGAACGGCTGCGTTGGCGGAGCCCCGGCAGCGGCTCCTGCAGAGGAGGGTGCGCGGTCAGCTCGGGGCAGCGCTCCGCTCCCTGACAGCCTCTGAGCGCCGCTCCCACCGCGCGGGGCTGGACGCGGGTGGGCACCTGCGCTCCCGGTCAGCGGGGGATCCGCGGGGCAGCTCCGTCGGCGGGTCCCTCATATCCCACGCCATACGCCGCCTTCCCCCCTGCACATCCGCGCACCGGCGGGGCTCGAAGGTGCGGTGCCCCTGCGCCTCCGCCTCGCGGGCTTCCCCGCTGGCCATCGCCGCTGGAGCGCCGGCCCGCCGGGGGAAGGAGGGAGGGAGGGA
>VZTA01009240.1:567880-582864 GCA_013398855.1 Mohoua ochrocephala | reverse complement strand
CGTGGCGGAGCCCGAGGCCGCGCTGAGGGGCTGCTCCGCGCCGGGTGTGCGCTCGGAGCCGCGGCCCGCGGGCTCTCGCTCTGCCCCGGCTGCGGGAGCGCGTTCGGCTCTGCTCCGCACCGCGGGATTCCTGCGCCGCGTGTTTTGGCTGTGTAAGTAGCCATTTCAAAGCTGCTCTCCTCGCACGCTCGGTTTCCAGGAGCTGCATCCAGAGGCAGTGTAAGGAGCTGCTTCGTTTTGCCTCGGTGTCCCACCAGAAGCCGTAGCTGCACGTAGTCTGAGCCGAATCCAGCAGTTTGTACGGGAGAGGGAAAGAAGTGGATAACTCGCCTCAAGAAGAATGCGTGTTGCAATTGTTCTTGCTTTGGGCCAGATCTTTTGGTCTAACTAAGCACACTGTGCAAAGCATGAACCGTGCTTGGCGTTCGGTGTTTCTCTTCACGCTTTCCTGCCTCTGGCTTTGTTACCATCTCTCCTTTAATTCTCCCAACACTCGAGCTGTTTGTGCTCAGTTGTCAGGCTACAGAGTATGTGCTGTAGCAGAGGAGAATCTTGAAATACCTTTTCTTCTCCAGCTGTGGCTTTACGTTTTTGCACCTGTTAGTGTGTCCACACCTGTGTGTTTTATAGCCCTTGACACACTTGACATTAATTAATCCAAATTATTTTCTTCCAGAGCCTAGATACATGAACAATTTAGAGAGGCTGACAGCAATGAGTTCTACAGGTTACTATGTTGTGTGCAAAAACTACTTCTTTTTGCTTTTTTGTAAATTTTCTGTCTGATACTGTATGGACCTTATAAAATGGATTATGCTTGGTTTCTGCACACTATCTCTGTGCAATTTTAGAGCTATGTTCTTTCATTATCTGTCTACCTCAGCTATTCTTTATTTCAAGTTAAAGATTTCTTAGCTTTTTTGTCACCTTTCTTCCATATCTCTTGCCAGTGTAATTTCTTTTCTGTATTTTTTTCATTTTTCATTTTTTTTTTTTTTTTTGATCAAGGGATCACCAAACTCAGCTTTTATGCAATATTTCAGTACAACATAAGGGCATCATGATGCCTGCTAGCAGAGATGACAGATAAGTTGGTACATCAATACTGTGAATAGCCATCAAAAGTAATAGAAATATTTGTAACTCCATGTGTCACCTGTTGATGAATCAGTGTGATTTATTTTTTTAATCAGAAACCAGTGTCTAAGGCAACAGTGGTTAGTAGCTCAATACAAGGGTATAAGGTTATGGATTAAATAGTTGCCTGATGGGCTCTCAATATTCTGTCAGTCTGCTGTGCATGTTTTTCCTGTCTTCTGTGGCAAGAGCAGGAACTGAAAATAGCCCAAATCTGTCTGACTTTATTGCTGTTTGTGGAACTGCCAATGCACTCTTAGAAAGTTGATCTACTGAGCTGTAGCTTGCCAACTCGGACCTCTTTCTGGTGTAAACTTAGTAGTAATCTACTTGTTGATGTGATTTTCATCTATTCAGTATCATCAGAGGTTTAAAATGAAACTGAATGCTGCTGAAATTCATTAGACACCTGTAATTCTTTCTTTTCCATCACCAGGGAACTCCATTTCCACGGAATCTAGTGGGAGAATGGAGTTAAGTAGACTAAAAGGAGAGACTGCAGCACTTTTCTTATTGAAAGGCAAAGTGAGTTAGAAGTATGAGGCCAGCTGGTGTGGATTGTCATAGGGAGTTCTTCAAAGTGAGTATAGGTAGGAAATATGGATTATTTATCATAACTGTGCCCTGAACAGAACTTGTCAGGTTTTATTTAGGAGCAGGGCTAATCCCAGGTCTTGCTGATGATGACTTTAACCTGAAACAGCTCCATTGTAATTGAAGGACCAACTTTTGACTCCTGACTAACTCTCAGAAACACTTGGAACTGTTGTACAGTGCGAGATTTCTGTCTTTCTGCATTTCATACAGCAGGTTCCTTCAGAGCTCCAGCAGATTTAATTGTGGAACATTAATTAGGTTGCTCCCAGGCAGTGATGAGTTTTATGATCTCAGTACAAAATCTTTGGTTTTGCTGTAGAACAAACTGAGTAACTGTGCTAGGCAGATGTGCATTAAATGAAGGCTGAAAACAAAACAAAAAAGTGGGATCATCTTGAAGACTCATATTGGCCTCAGTGTGTGATTCTGTGTGGACAGTGACACCAGAAAATGCTGGGTTTCCACACTGCAGTCTCAGGTCTCTGTGATGTGACATCAGATGTGTGATATTCAGACTGCTCACAGGGGCAGTTGTAGTATAAACAGAGGTGAAATGCTGCTCAGACACTTCGTGGTACTTGGGATTTTCTTTTTCACTTTGAAAATCAGGTTTATCATCTACAGTGAAGTGCAGTCATTGCAGACATTTCTGTGGGCTTTAAATTCTGTATGAGAGAAGTAAGGTTTGATGGTTAAGCACTTAAAAAACCCAAGGAACTCCAAAGTCAACCATGCATAAGTGATTTTAGCTGTATCCCCTGTAGTGTTATGTTATCATAACAGGCTTCAGGTTTGGAAGGTTGGTTTCTTTTGCAAGTAGGAAAAAAAGTAAAAGAAAACTTACTGTGTCAAACCAACTTCTTAAAGAGTTTGGACCTCGATAGTAGCCCTTTTACCCCAGAGTTGATAGGGCAAGCATTTTGTAGCTTTTACCTGTGAAATGCTTCCAGTGGTAACAGTGCTGGTCGAAGAACAGATTCTACGATGAGTCTGGGTCCCTTGAGTAGGCAGATAAACAGTTCAGTTCTTAGTTCTTTTGCTTTCAGACAGCAGCTCTACCTGATCTAAATGCAGTTTGGACCATGACTTGAGTAACTGTGAAGCTAATTAAGTTATGAATATATGTGGTTCAATATGTGACCAATGAACATGGTTGCATTGTTAATGTACAGGAGGTTAAGTAACAGTGTTTTGCATTGAAATAGTTTTGGTTTTGTTCAGGATAGTTAGAACTTTGCACTAGATAATTCTGATCATGTATATTAGATTTTTAGGAAGAATGAACGGTTTAGTACTTCATTTAGAAGATTAATCAGAGGGATGTTAAGCAGATATAAGATTGATAAAAGATTGATTAACAGAATGATCTGATGGACACTGATTTTGCCTCACGTCTTACTTTGTATAAAGGGAGCAGAGCTGAAACCATGTGTTTTAGTGTTGCCTGATTATTTTTTTTCTTAATTTGAATTTTTGTTCTTTGTGTTAGTGACAATAACAGATTCAAATTCTGTAATTTAAACCATCTCAGTTTTCTCCTCCTGGAATGTTCTGTCCCACCCATTTTTCTCTGGGGACCTGAGTGTCATGTCACACATCAAATTTGTGTAACCCCTGCAGGGTTATGGCATTCCCAGAGATGGGTCAGTGTTCATAATTTTGGTTGCTGTTAAACAGTCAGCACTTGTCAACACCATGTACAGACATCTGTTACATATTTTTTAAATGGTGGTACCGAGTGTTAAATGTGGGGCTTCTCCACAGGAACTGTTCTTGCACTAGAAATGCAGATAGGATCTCAGCCCGGTCCTTGCGAGGGCAAGTAGCCTTGTGGGCTGCTGAGGTGATGGATATGTGAGTTCCTGGAACGTGGGCTTCTGGTTTCAGCTCTCCCATTGGCTGCTCTGTGCTGCTCACCGAGGCCATTGGCGTCTGGCTTTATCTCTGAACTTGTTCCTTTATCTCCGGACTAGGTATGATAATTACAGGATGTTGACCAACTGTTAAATTTCCTGAAGATAGTCTGCACGCAAAAAAGTTATTTGAATAAAAATATTTATTTTACATGAATGAACCCAAATTATGTAGTATGTGTCTCATATGTTTATGACTGTGTTTCTGCACATCACAGCTTAAGGCCTTGCTTGTTGGCTATTTCACATCAGTCCTGTGCTGCTGCTACTTGGCATCCCACTTCAGTATTTATTTTGGTCCTGGTTTTGGAATTTCCCTTCACAGGAAGATTCCAGGCTCCTTATATGGAAAAATTTATTTTAAAAAATTTACTTTTTTTCCATCAGTTCTGTAGATTTTTTTCTCAGTAAGTGCAAGAGCCACTATCTCTTTTATTTAAAGCTCTGGTCTAAGGGCCAGTAAAGTCAAGGAAAAGGTTATCAGTAACTTCAGTGTCTTTTGGATCAGGCCACTCCCACATGATGTGCTCTTGTCATTGGAAAACAAGACCACTGGTTTCAACCATGAGTTCCCAGTGTTTTGACAGTACGAGAGTTAGTAACCTGTTCTTTAACTTAACAAGTTATACTGTTGTATAGTTGGTTCCAGGAACTGGAGCCTTTGGAAGACTCTCTGGGTACCAAAAAAATATTTAAATTACAGGACTTGGTAGATAAAATTCATTCCTTTGCAGAGGAGCTGCTTGTTCATAACTGTGATCCTTTGTTCCCCTTCCTATAAGACTGCTCTAAACTCATGAGTTATATATAGCTATGTGTGATTAAGTGTAGAGAGAAATACAGAAAACTGCCCTGTTTTGAATGTAATTTTTGTTGATTTAACTTTGCTTACTTGTGCTTTTTTCCTAAACCCAAGCTTCTTAAAATGCTAACATTAGTAAAAGAATAGTCCCTTTTTTTTAAATTCAAGAGATAACTGCTGTGACAACAGAAGTTCCAACTTCTGAACTTTCACCTTCTGAACTTTATCTTTGACTGGGTTGTATTGGCCTTTTCTTACATCAAAATGAAGTTTTGCAGAGAAATCTGGTAGTGAGCAGACTCTCCTAGGTTGTCGATGAACAAGCAGGGCTGATGCGACACCTTGGGCCTGGCTTGCCCAGGAGGTGGGGCAAGGTCTGTCCTTTGGGACTGCATGGTCTGGTGAGATAAGAGAACAGGAGGAGAAGGCTTCCCAAAGTGAAGTGTTTGTTGGGAGTCTGAGGATACTGTCTGTAACGCTGATAGAAGTACTGTGGTTTCCTGCTTGTTGCCTTCTATGTGAGTCATGATATCCGAGTTGGAATGTGTTTTCTTTGCTCTGGTTTTGGGAAAAGGATGGATAAAGAAGCCCTTTTTAAAAGCCCTTCTTCATGAAACCTGCTTCTTGGTGAAAAACATCTGTTGTGCTTGGCCTTGCTGGATCAGCACTTGGATATATGTGAGCATGGATACTACTCCCCCAGGAGAAACACGTCACTTGGATACTTGAATATTGTATGACTAAAATCTGTAATCCTGAATCAAACGGATTCCCCTGATACTCCCTTTGGATTAGCTGCAGAGAAGTGCATGGAAGGACAAACCTATCTCTAAATGGCAAATTCAGCAAAACTATTGACACTAATCTGAGAGTAAATGTTGACTTGGAAAGTATTCAGATGTCCTGGATTTTTTTTCCCCAGTAAAGGTGATTGCTGCAGTCCTGACTTGGTAACATCAAACCATTAGCGGCTTGTAAGTTATACTCGTATTTTTGTTTGGTTATTTTTATCTAAAACATGTAGTTTCTACGAAAGTAAAAAAAAAGAAATATTTTTGCTTATCAGATTGGCAAAGAGAAGCAAGAGCCTGTCCAATCCCACCCTGCATAATTACAATAAAATGTCATCCCATGACACAAGCTGCCCAAAAGAGTGATAAATTGCATGGAATGGATGCAATTACTTAATCTGGCAGAAATGAAAGCTCTGTCTCATTTTCTTGTAGTTCCATGGAGCTGCATTCGCTGGGGAAGTGAGTGGGGAATAGTGGGCAAATCTCCTTGCAGATTTTCAGGGTCTCTATGTGGAATTGAAGCACTTTTCTAAACCAGCATAAGAATAAGGATTTAAAAGAATAGAGTGGGTTAACCATTAACTGTTAGTATTGTTCAGTTTTGTTGGCCCAGGAAATACTGTTCATGTGTTGAAACACAGGGGTTAAGGCAGGATGTCAGTTTTGATTTTTTTGTAGTGATAAGCAGCCATTAAAAATGTAATTTCTTATACTCCTTTTCTTCTTCAGGCATTGCTTGTCCTCATTAATACATATTGCACACCAAAAAGATTGTCTCTTTCTTTCTTTCTTTCTTACTTCCCCCCTCCAGTTCAGAGATTTGCCCAGATTAAGGCAATTGCAGTACTTTTGTTTCTTCCCATAGTAATGTTTACAGTTTCGCAGGATCAGGTTCAGCTTTATTACGGAGGCACTCACAGTGCTGCTGTAATTAATCAGTTGTCATAAAGCTGTGCCTTCTGCTTGTATTTGTTGCTGGCCAAATTCATCACGCCGTGACTGAATGCAGAGTGATAGTTGTGAGCATGTTTAAAATTTAAATAATAATAATAATTAAGAATTATTTTAAACAAGTAAAGCATCCTTATGCAGTTTTGAAGCATGAGGGCATGAAAGGGCTAAAATATCTTTGCTGCTTTCATACTGTTAAAATTGGACAGAAACTGTCATTTTCTGATTTCTTTGTAACCATAGTGCTTGTGATTTAGTTGTGATTGTTTCTACTGCTTTGAAATGGGAAGAGGGGGAGAAGCTGTTTTCCAAATGTATCTTCCTGGCACTGGAAGATTCAGAAAGGTGGGGTTTGTTTCTGCTTTTTGTTTTGCTGTTTTCTTAAAGTTATGTTAGAAGGGCTTTTCAAAACTCCGGGCTTTGCAAAATGCCTCTTTCCTCAGACCATACAGATATGTTAGAGCAGGGAGCACAGTGTGAAGCAGTGCCCAGAGTGATTCCATTAGAGTTGCATTCCTTTCAGCAAGTCTTCACCTATCTCCAACAGTGAGTACTCAAGTAGAAGATTAAAAGTCACTATGTAAGACTGTCTGACTTTAAGCAGTTTGTGCAACAGCAGTAGACTCTGATTAAAAAAACCCCAAATCCAAAAGACAACATATGAAATTTGGTCACCCTTTTTAAAAAGATCCCTCTATCACCTCTGGCATACGGATTATATAAAGCAGCAAATGAAGTTCACAGTGTTGGAGGTGTTACTTGGTTTCCTTTGCCAGCGTTTTGTAATAGGCTGTTCTTGTTGTCTTGCAGATTGAAGAAGTCTCGCATTCACACTTTAAGTCCCCATTTTTCAGTTTGCAGACACGTGGGTATTTTGCCTGAAGCATTAAGTGACGTCAGGTGAGGGTCAGTGTGCTGTAATAACCTGCCCTCAAGCACAAATAAGTTCAGGCTCTACTGCCAAGAGATGACCTTTGATTTCTTTTTACCTGATGCAATAAGGGCCCTATTCACTTTGCTTAGGCCAAGTCCCAGCCACTTGGATAGGTTTTCTTGAGCAGGAATGGTTACAAAAGTCCCTAAACATGGTATAATGGTGGCAGAGATTTCTGGATTGTGGATGATTTTTTACACTGAATTAGATTTGGCTGTTATTGTGGTCAGAAGAGAGAAGTGACTTCATTGTGACTTGCACAGCTGCCAACTCTGAAACTAGCACTATGAAGTACAGTTTCTAAGCTACATCTGATTACCAGAGATAGTGAGCAAAGATGCTTATGTGTTAAAACTTTTGTTATATATAGACAGAAAATAATACCTTAATCTGAAATGTACAGCCAAAAGGCTGTATGTGCTGTCAGTGGGTAGACCTGTATCATGGTAGTCCCACTCTAGCCATCCTCCTAATCCAGGTATGACGTTAAACTGTGAGGTGCAGGGTCTCACAAAACGAAGTGTAATAATTTTGCTGAAACTGCTGTGTTGTAAGCATGTTGGGGCTACCTTGTTCTGAATAAAGTAGTGTATGGCTCAACGGGGAGGCAGGATAGAGTCACCTTTTTACTATGCTGTGACTAACTGCGCTGCTGGTTTCCACTGTTTTGTTAAAAAGGGGTTTTCTTTAACCTACCTTTCTTTGCAAGCCCATGCAGGAATTACAGGGAGGTATGGTATTTCTTACAGTTTTGTCTCTTCAACCCTTCTGGCTTTTGCAGATATGAGAGTGGATACTTGTGTGCATTAGCTCTGGTGAATGACTTTTCAAGTAGCAAAGTTGATTCAGTTCTTTCAAAGTCAGACTACAATCACGTCTTACTCCTACTGTCAAGCAAACCTCTATTGGAAGCAGTATTGAGTTTACTTATAGGCTGAGAAAAACTCAAGACTAGAACCTGACCTGGAAAGGATGACTGGAAGTCAGAAAGGCATCTTCCTGACTTGTTTAGGCTTTTTGAATAATGCTGTTGGCAAGGGTGACAAGGGCTGTTGGTGATTCTGCAAGGTTAGGATCTTTTATCTGTCAACCATAAACTCATTCTTCACAGGCCACTGGATGGCATCTTCCAAACCATAAATTTCCTAATAGGGAGATTTTAATCTGCAGCTGGTGAAAGGTTTCAACTTCCCTGCTCAGTGAATGATAGCCCAAGATTCCTTGAATGTATGATTATCTTTGTGTTTTTGTGTCAAGGACTGGTATCTCCCGTAGGAGTGTAACAGTTCATGCAGTTTACATTAAAAGAGCTGAAATACTAACTGTCATCTAGACCACCAGAGCACATGAGGCATAGCAGCAAGGCAAGATTTGTAGGATGTCTAAAATCCCTTTCAAGCTGACAGGATAAGAATAAACAGCTCCCTCTCCCAACACTTAAAGGATCTTGCAGTTCAGTTTTAAAATGCAGGAGGGTAAAGGGTTCACCACATGGACTGATACAAGCATTAGGATATTTCTGGAACCTGAACCAAATAAGGACTTCAGGAAAATTATATTCAGTGGCATCAGTCTTGGGGGTAGAATTGAGAATGTAAATAGTTCTTGGATTTCTGAACATAAGGATTTTACATTTCTTCTGCTGCGACTAATCATGCTGAATCTTAATTTCTCTTTCTTGAAAAGACACAACAATAGCATTGTTTGTCATCTTTACTAATTAAAGCTTAGTAACTTAGTGTTTTCCCTTTTTTCTCCATTAACATCTTCTTCCCATAGAAAAGAGATGCACCTCTGCAAATGTACCCCTTTAAGTGGTAAAGGCTTGGCAGCACAATTAGCATCTGATGCTACTATCTTGGTTGCCAGTCCAGTTTTGGAACTGGACTATTTGTAAGATTCTATATATATCAAGCTCAGCAGATAAACATATTGAATGTCTATGCTGTTGTGCTGGAGACCTCATCTAGATTTTATTGTGGATGAAAGCTAAATAGAACTTTCTGAAACAGTTCTTCTGTGTTTTCTCTGAGTTATCCCTGTATTTTCTTGCATGCAGAATTTAATATTTGCAAAAGATGTACAAGATAACTTACTGCCATTCTTCCAGCTGGCTGTCAGAGATCCATTGATAGTTTATTGTTTCATGTTGGGTTGAAGTTCCCTGGTATTCTATTTCAAAATTATGAAAAAAATGCTTCATTTCACAGTGCTCTTGCAAGACCTCTCATTAGACCTATTATTCATCGTTATGTAGAAACATAAAAGAAAACAATAAATCTTCAAATTCCATTGTTGCATTTCCGTACCAGTATGTGGGGAGCCTCACATCAGAGAGAATTTTAATGAGAAATAAATTAGAATCTCATAATTCTTATAGTATTATTTAGTAACAAAGTAATTTAAGCAATCTTGCACAACTCACTCGTTTTTCCCTGTTTCAGGAGCCTAGACTCTGAAATGCCCAATGAAGATCTGTAAGCTACATGGTGAGCTGTTTTTCTGTCTGTGATCTAGCAGTTTGCTGTACTTCCTCTTTAAAAATAAAGCATCTAAGTCCTGCTATTAAGTGTATAACATTTCCTTCAGAACAGATGAATAGTTGATATTTTTATGCTTTATTGAGCAAAGGCATGTTCAGCAGTTACCAGAATGCCATAATAATCTCAGCACTGTCTATTTTGGACATGTGTCACTTATTTTTCAGTGGTCCCTAAAATATATTCCCACATGGGTACCTGAGAAGTTCTACATCCTTGTGTCTGGCCTCTGGTCAGTTGAGGCCTTGTGCTGCTCTCATGTACTGAAACTATTTAGCAAGTGTTTAGTGCCCAAATTATCCCAAGTGCTAGAGGACAAGGTGTTGTTTGAATGTTTAAGATGGTGCACCTCTGCCCCTCCATGCCCTCCCCAGTACACTACAGCACATTCAAGCTGTTGCTCAGCTTTTCCATGACAACTGGGTTGCAACACTGCTGTCACCTGAGCAGTGCTGGTCTCAGATTGAAGTGAAGCCCGAGTCATGTAGGAATTGCACGATGGAAAAGAGAAATCTTTTTGCCAAAATAAAGCAGTTTGCTGACTGCAGAAGAGGACCGAGGGGAAGAGGACTTTCATCATGTTTAGAGTCTATTACGAGAGCCTTGGTCACTTTTTCTTGGACGTTTGTTAGTACAAAATGTCCGTCAGTGGGTACCCGTGGTGTTTTTCCTTCCAGTTCTGGCAATATTGAAATGTATGTTAAAACACTTGTCCTTGAAAACTTGTGTAGAAAAGGATTTGATGAGTTATTTTGGGATGTGTGCACACACTAATCTCCATTAGAGAAAGTACAGGAGCCAGTGGTTTGCAGTGTAGCCCTGCACTGAAACACTGGGGATAGTCCTTGGACTACCAAGATATTGTTCCTTTGCTGCCAGACTGCAGGGGAGAGAGACTTGTTGGGTTGTGGCCTGGCATATCCATTTGTAAATATATTTTATTTCTAAGTATATGGACTAATCAACTGAATTGCCTTGCTTTTACCTGTACTAACAAATAGGTTTGGGTTGGGATCGTTTGGGTTTTCTTCCCCCTAATTGTTCTCCTGTGTCAAAGACCCACTCAGTCTTGAGGGAATGCCAGCCTTTCTTTACAATGCCTAACCCAAAGCAGAGAGCTACATAACAGGCAGAGAAACCTCTGAAGTCCCCCAGAAATTGTTTTTAACCCATGTGTAGTTTAGCACACCAAGAATAATGCTACAGAAGCCCTTGGAGTCACTGTAGCTGAAGTTGAAAATTGAATTCCAAGGATATTAATGCTAATTTCAATAGATGCCTGTGTTGTATTTATAGGTACATGTTCCAGTTAGTGACTGTTCCTCTGCACAGAGTTTAACTTTAGAAAATTGAACATCTCTGATGATGGTGGATATGAATGGCTACCCAGAAGAGAAATACTTAGTCAATCTTGACAAGTCTGTGTTTTCTCTGGTAACTCGAAGATGCAAAGTGATCTCTTTCAAGGACTAAGAAGGCTTAGCTTAGCCTTTAGAGGTTGGCTAACAGGTTTAAAAGTGGTTTGGTTTGACTTTTGCAGCATCCCTGTACTGAAACATTTTTATCACTTGTCTGCTCTGGATAATGTAGGAATATTCCCAGAAAGCATTGTTATTTGGAGGTATTACTTACGCAGAGAGATGATTCCCACTGATACGCTAAAGAAAATACTTTATTTCTGAATAAGCAAGAGCAGATTTCAAGTCCACGTCGCATACTGTCCTCCATGTTGTGTTCTGACACTGGTACCCCAACACCTCAGAAATCATGCCAATAGAACAGAAGGAACTTTGTAAAAGTTATTATTTTGAGATTGTATGTGTTCAGGTGATAGCTTGATGGGACAATTTTTTTTTTTTTTTAATTTTAAAGACTTTTTTATGAGTACCGTGATATATTTAAGCCTTCCTCTACTGTTTAATTTCTTCCTTAGGAAATCACAGTTATGAAGTTCAGGATTTTTATATCGTTAGAAATGTTTCTGTGACTTCACAGAGCAATTGCTGACTCCTTTTACCATCCTGTTACTGTGAATCAGCTCTAATTTATGAAAAGGGCAGTTTACATCAGTTTTTCTATTTGTGTTGGAGCCATGCAGAAGGCTAATGACACACACATATATTTACCAGTAAATGAAGTATTTCTTTCAGAGGGTACATTAGCAACAGAAACACTTGTTCTTCACCTATATATGATGTTGAATGTTGCCTAATACTATAAAAATTATTCTCTGGGGCACAGCTTCCTATATTTTGTCCTTTCTTATACTGTGTGGAGGATATTGATGCTTAGGCACATATTTACAATGTTTATTGAACACCATTCTCATGGGAAGCAGTTTAAAAAAATGAAAAAAGAAGACTTCTGTCTGCTAGACTGACATTCTTATTAAACAGATGGCTGAAAAATCATGTTTCCTCTTTGCAAATGGAAGGTATCTCCTAACTTCACAATAATTATGTAACATACACGATTTTTACATAATGAGAGGGGTGTCCCCCAGCTGCATTACTAAGAAATAGCTGATTATACTCCTGAAATATGTTGTGTTTCACTTTCCTTGTACATGTGCCTTCAATTAGCTTTGTTGAAATATTTGTTTTCTATGACCTTTTCAAACAGGGTGTGTTATAACTCTCTGAGTGAGGCTGATGGGTCCTTGGTTTTCGTGCAAAAGACAGTAGGTCCTCAGAACCACCAGTTAAATGCTGCTGGGAGCCCGTGTTAAAGTTAGCAGCTTTTCTTTGATTCTGAAAATGCCCTTCATTAACAAAGTCCTGAAAAGAGCACAAGAAAAGCCAATTTTCTTTGACATATTTACAGGTAAAGAAATCATTATGGCTAACAGAGGCTCTAAGAAACTTCTGTTATTCCTAGTTGCTCTGAAATGCAGTTATATGCCTTGCAATATCAGTATCGTTAAGACTTCTACTAAATAAATGGTCTTGCAGACTGACATTTCATATATGATCCTTCTCTCAGTAATTTCCATCCAGGGCATTCTAACTCCCAGTCACAGCAGACAGTTTTACCTGAGTTTCCACAAAATGGAGTGGGTGTCAAAACAGTACATGAACCAAATCTAAAACACCACTCTACCTACTTACACTTGGTAGAAAAATATTTAGAACAGGAACTTGTTGCAAACAAATTTGTGCTGTTACTGCTCATTTTGTAGGCAAGACAGTCGATGTTTAATCATAGCAGTGTTCACACAGATTTGTTTCTCTTGCTTGTCCTAACAATGAGGGCTTCACCTATTTTGTATCAATGCTTACAGAGATTTCAGGTACTTCTACCTGACTTTTTAGGCTGTTAAATGTTTTGGGTTTTTTTTCATCTCTTTCTATATCAGTAATCAGATAAATGTTGATGAGGATTATGGAATGGTTGCTTAAGAAAGATTGTTTAATGGAAAGGATCTTTAATGCGTAATCTCCCCCTTCCTCTTACATGTTCAGTCCCTTCTTGGTTTAGAAAACTCAGATTGGAGCAAAAAAGTTCTTTACAAGAAATGGAAAATTTATAAAAATATACCGAGTGTGTCTTGTTAGAAGAGGTGATGGTTTCTAATATGTAGAGCTGTGATAAGCACCTTTTGTGGTTTTCAAATGCTGAAACTGCTAGAACCTTTAAATTCTCTGGGGTGGTTAAGTGTGGAACAGGGACCTCTTAATGGTTGTGTGTGCAATGACTGTTAGTGGATCTGTGGGCAAAGGGAATATTCAGCCTCATTTACACAGCACACGTAGAATATACCACGTTGAACATTGAGTAAGGTCTTTTATGTGGGAACAGAACTGCTCAGTCTCTGCACACTTGTCTTGTATAAGGTCTTTCCAGTTTGTCCTGCACTAGTTATACAGAACAGCTATGACAAGAGTTGGATTCCTTAAATCAGTGAATG
This sequence comes from Mohoua ochrocephala, assembly GCA_013398855.1. NCBI lineage: Eukaryota > Metazoa > Chordata > Aves > Passeriformes > Acanthizidae > Mohoua > Mohoua ochrocephala. Next base: position 569,289 of record VZTA01009240.1, on the reverse strand, counting down.
GTGAGGAGCTGGTATCAAGATTCCTACAGTATCTCTTTAGCCAGAGAAGGGAAGGTAAAAACCCCAACCATTGTGTGGTTGCTAAGCACAGTTTTAAAACTCATACCAGGGATTTGGAAATCTTGAAATGAACTTAAGATGGGTTTGCAATTGTTTCCACACAGTTACATCTCAAAAAATCTCTCTGTCAATTTGGAGAGTGATATGATCTCATTTTTGTGATTCATTTTATGTTTTACATAATTGTCCTCTGCCTGGAAACTGCACATGAGAACTTTAAATGCAGTAAGCTTTTGTGAGAATTATCTAATACTTTCAAAAGGTAAAAAAGGGGATAAAATCAGACTAACAATGGCAATTTTGGTGCAGCCTGAATCTTGAGAAAGTATAATACCTCTGGGTTATTATTTCAAAGACCTAAAAAAGAACAATTAATTCAGTTTTTCTGACATTCGGCTTTGTGTTTTCTGGACTCTTCTTAAAGTTTGGTAAGTCTGAACTCCACATAAATTACTTTTTCAGAATTTGGTGATTGTAAAGAATGTCAGAATGACTGATCAGTTTAACACTGCTATTCCAGCATGTTTTCTTTGCAATTGAACCGGGTGTCAATCAGCTAGCTATATGTCATACTTCATACCACAACAATACACTTTAATTGATTATCAGACCTATGGTCTTAAATCCATATTTAAGCCAATTACCGAGTTTAATAAGTTTTAGACCACGCTCATTATTGCAATCCTTTCACTTTTAAGATATTTTTATTACTAGCGCACATTCAGCAAATATATAATCAGTGTTGTGAACAAAGGTTAAGAAAAATTAAAAGAAACAAATTCTACTACTCAAATATGACTGCAGCTCATGACCTATAAGCAAGCACTTTCCTGCTTCTCCCCTTTACTCACAAGATTAATGTGACAACCCTTGTTTGTTCTTAAATTATGTATTCTTCAACAAAGATGGAAGCAAATTGTTTGAATTGTGGCACCCTCCAGCATAACAATATTTTTAAAAGCCAAAATTTGCATTTTGTGAATGGATATTTTGGGAAATCGTGTGTATGGTCACTGTTGGATTCCGCCACCTTTGCCTCCCAGATTTTCAGAGAACAATTAAATGTTATAGGATTGGATGCCAAATAATCGGGTTACACAGTTCTTCCACTGAAATCCAGGCAAATGAGCTGAAATTGTTCTCTGAGAAGTGAAACATTTGCTGAATTAACGCTCTAGAAACAGGACCAAAATTCCTGAGTACTCCAGGATGGCGCTCAGCCTCACCATGATTTATTCCGGGCTCTGGGTGCCCCTGGGTAGCAGCGCAGGTTCCGGAGCGGCGGCCCCGGTGCCCGGAGCGGCGGCCCCGTTGCCCGGAGCGGCGGCCCCGTTGCCCGGAGCGGCGGC